>JAMXBD010000077.1:1800000-2110107 GCA_024138025.1 Combretum micranthum
GACCCGACTGGCCCTTCGGGTCTGTTTGTTTTGGCTTTTTTCCGGCAGATACAGATACTTTTTCAAACTTTTTGCTAACAAATTATTTATCAAGAAATAAATATAGATAAAAAAAAATTGACAGTTCTCATTAAAAGATCAAATAGAACAAATATAGATAAAATTTAGATGTAAATCGGATATATTTACGCATATCATTTTAAAAAAGATACAGATACAGATGAAAAACAGACAATCCAAATAGACCCGCATGTCCACGGGCGGTTCTGGTTTAATTTTGATCTGAACCATAGCCCGGAGGTTGTGGACGGTTCAACCAGCGCCCATCGCTACTTAACTCTGTCGGTTTCAACTGGAAAAAACTTATGTTCGTGAAAGTATACAAAATTACAAAAACTATTATCAAGGGTGCCTCATTCGGATTAATGCTAGAACTCTGGATGGCTTTTCTCAGGGCTCAGAACGGTCTAAACAAAACGAGGCATAATCCAGACAGGACAAGAAAAGAAACAAGGGTAATCCGCGCCGTAGTAGAAGGGCTCAACCGAACCATCACTTATGTTATACGCTCCCATGTCGCGGAGATCCCAATTGCTCATAGTTCCACCAGTACTCCACAAAGTCTGCATAAAATAGATGCTGTTTGATTTTAATTTGTCGTCGGCCATGACGGAGACTGACATCGAAAAATTACCCCCTACAAAAATGCTGCGACCGCCCAGCTCCTGCAAGCCCATCCACCTTCTCTTAGCTAAGTCGAGTTTGTAGATTCCGAAACCAACATGTTGAGCATCACCATATTCATATTTCTGCATCATTAATAGGTCACCTCCCGACTCAACAAGATGTGCGTACTCCCAAGCCCATTTATTTGGTGCTGGTGCAACAAAAGTCACTCGTGGAAGACAGTTTGGTAATCTATATCAACCGAAACCAGCTTCCCTATCCACAAATTCCATAGATGCTACCCCGGAAACAAATGACATCACTGAAACTGCTTAACGTGGATGGTCCTTGCACCGTGGTCCAAGCACTATCTCCTGGTTTGACAAGAGACAACTGCCAGGATCTGTGGATTGCCATAACCATGATTCCACTACGATATTCACCCGGCATACAATGTTCAACCGCAACAACCTTGTACAATCTTTTATACCAGGGAAGACGACAGTGATCACAGCCTTGACATCCTATTAATGGCGGGAGATCAATGCTGACATGGGTGATTGGGTTTTGAAGACGGAGCCGGCAATCGTTTCCTAATGTAACTAGCCATCCTAGACTGGTCCCCCAACACATTTTCCCTTTGGCTTCAGGAAGCTGTAAATGGTAAATTTTGTCATTGCACAAGCTATAGAAAGCTCTAGTTTGGCTGTTTTGATCCTCGGAGAGCATCAACCAAGGAACCTGTGAAGTGGGGTTCCAGCTTTTGTTGCAATAAAACAGATTTCCAGGAACGGCAAACCAATGAAAATGCAAGAAAATCATGTATACTGCTCAATCCATTCGCAATCCTCAGAATGAGATTGTTTGGAAGAAGTGACCAGTCTGCCATTACATTAAATTGCCTTGTCTTCTATATGAAGAACAACTGAAAAACTGTTTTGAGTTAATAGAGGAAAAATATACAGTGCATTGTATTCTCGTAGAACCTTAAATAACAAAGAATGCTTCCACTTTCTTTGTTAGAGATGCAAAGAACTGCTTGGAGGTTTTATAGTAATTTTATTTTGGTGAAAAGTCAACGATCGAATCAAATGCTTAGTTGTAGTTTGGACCTCAAGATTCAATGGCTGGTGAGTGATTTCTTGAGCTGTCTTTGGAATTCATTTCATTTGAATTTCATACGGATGTTGCATTTATAAAAACCAATTTGATTTTATGAAACAAATGGTTTATAGTTTCAATGAATTCCTTTGTGCCTGAAAATAAATTCTTCAGGAGCGACATGCCATGTGTAAAGTTTAGTAATATTTCATCATATTATAAAATTGACTGCTATTGGATGAGACAGATGGTCTGGCACAAATTTTCTACCGTTGACCATGCATATAACTTGGAGATTCCTAAAACGTATCGGCAAAGAAATGCCAACTTTGCGTGCAAGGCTGTAATTCAGAATTCACTTACTTTTCATTTAAAAAACAATAATTGCTATAACTTTAGGATAAAATGAACAAATGTGATTATTTTCCAATTAAGTGAACATATAAAAACTATGATGCGAGTAACTATTTGTAGACAAACCTTTCATCTTGAGCAATGAAAAGAGAAATTTTAGTAAAAAAAAATTATATATATATATATAATTCTCATATGTGCAAGCGTGGGCTAGTTTATTTATTTTATATTGTCGATATTTATTAGACAATACAATCATTATGATTGAAGTTTGTAGAATTAGGGCTCTTCCAGGATAGTCACGCACTTGTCATGTAGATCTCGTACCTTACACGCAACTTCAAAGTATTATTGAGAAGATAATACTTGATGGACGGATGGTTTGTAGAGAATGACAGAAAGAAGGAATAGATAGTCTCAATGTCTCGAATGTACAAGTAACAAGTAAGGAAGCTTGAGTAGATCTTATGTGTCAATCTTACAGTTCTTGAGCCAATTGAAGGAGTAACACATTTGAGTTGCCTTATTTGATCTTTGTGAATGGAGCCTTCCCTATGGAATACTGTACATCTTCTCTCTTCAAAAGTTCCGAAATGAGGAGGAGTGATTAAGTATTTATAGGCACTTAGCATGGAAGACAACTATTAGATTATCTTATTGATTAACGAATGAGATGGAGCAAGCTTAATTTAAGATTATCCTAAATGAGTTTCTCATGGGTCATGATCAATAGTTATCTTCTATGTGCATGAGCCCGCTTGAGAAAGGTTGAATGCAACGAATTGGTCCAGCGATCCCTATTCCAAGTCCACTAGTGCAAATCTTCCCGAGTCATCCCAATTAATGAACTAAACCCATTGAGCCCTCTCACTTAGCCTCCAAATTAAGCCTAAATAAAATAATATATTAATATCATATTTAAGCCCATTTACATTATGCCCCCCAGCCAAAATCCTTTGGATGAAGTTCAAGTATTTTGGTCACTAGTTACATTTATGTATACTTTGATCAATACTTAGCACATGATACTGTTAAGTGTATTTACAAAGTTAAAGACTCGACTTGTCATGGATAAGTCATCAAGTAAAATTCAAGTGCCAGTGATACAACTTGCTCCATTACATATGATTGTATTATAGTGTGCAAACTTGTAGCTCCATTCTGATTGCGCGTGTCACCGTAAGTTTCTCTTAAAGCTCTTGTACTTAGGGCAATGCTTATCTTGAATAAATCTACTTTTGTAGGCAAACACCTTCAATCAATATCATCTTATCACATAAACGACTCGCATCATACAATAATTATCTCTAGTTTATTCGAATACGATAACAAGGAATTAATCATGATGGAGCTTACTCCATTCAATGCCACTGCAATTGAACTTGATATGGTTTTAAGGAAATTCGAATAAGAGTACCACGCCATTCTTCTTAAATGAATTCCACATAATATTTAATTCCCTTCACAAAACCTTTGCAGTCCTCTGTACTCTTATTTATACATGTGCATATCAAACCAATACCCATGGAATAAGAGTCCAGTATCCTCTGTGGGAATATATTTTATATAAAATCATTTGTCTTCATCATTTGGAAACGTCACGCAATCATGCTATCCCAACATCAATTTCTCCGGTGCTTGACGTATCTGCCATTATCCCTACTTTACATCTATACATGTAATACACATACATAATTCAATGCAATATAGCATCTCGTTTACGTCGAAAATCATGAGCTCCTAGCACTGTTGAATTATAAAACGACTCATAAGATGCGACATCATGCCGTGAACACATTAGGTCCCAATTGCGATAGGAATCAGCGAAATCTTCAATCAATTCTTTCTTTCTTTCATTCTTATTTATATATATATATAATATATATATATGCTGCTTATATAGGCAGGAAACAAGGGTTGTACTGTAGTGAACAGTACTCATAATGGCAGACAGTTCACTGTTTAAAACAGTGAATAGTCATGTGCTTTTACTGTTGAACAGTAAAAGTCAGGGGAATCCAAGGTTTTACTGTTTTACTTTCGGTTATTTTTTCCGAGAGTAAAAAGACAGTATCCTTTGTGATACATAGTAGGTGTACAATCATTTACAGTGCATGACTTATATTCATACGTAACAGGCTACGTATTTTTATACATTTAAGTCCTACACTATTACATTGGTGAACTTTTGTTATGGTTCTGCTAAATTGACACCATAACAATCGTCTTCATTGGAGTCTCCGCTAATGCTTGATTCTTCATCATTGGCTGATCCAGCAGAGGTTTCATTGAGAGTTGCCAAGGCCATCTCCAGAAGTTGCTTCATTTGTTCTGTGTTTTAGCCTGTGACATGGTTGACATTATAAATCCCTTATCATGAAAGAAGGGACTATATTGTTCAGGTGTTGACATTGTTAAGGTGCTGCTTGAATGGCTATTAATCCATTGGTTAATAGCAGTCTCTTCAAGTTTGTCCCAAATTCTGTAGTTATCCCACCATTTGACTTTGTATCTTCTGGTGAGGATAGTTGCTGCATTATCGGTTCTATATTCATAGAACCAGCTCATTACCCATGAAACGCTAATATGTAAGAAAAACATCATTTCTTTCTTAAAAAACTTTTCATGAGGTTTTAAGGAGTAGTTTTTTAGAAAGGTATCGAATCCTTTCCGTGCATTTAGGTGAAGGATTTCATTCACGGCTCCAAATTCATCCCACCAGCTTGCAAACCAGTAGGGGAGGTTTCTAGAAGAACATTTGTCAAAGAAGATGAGCCATGTATGAGTCCGTGTAGCATTTGAACGAAAGAAAGCATTCCACCAAGCCTGCTTATAATCATAATAATTATATTGCATCGGTGGTTAGGTTGAGCATTGGTGATTGGGATATTAAAGTTGATGGGTTCAAAGGGTTGTTTTCCAAATGTGCTAGTCCATTCGCTAAAGTTATAAACCTTGCGAATTCTAGCGGTTGAATAGAGGGTTATTCCATTTTGTTGAAAATGCTTAAAGGAAACTGATTGAGTTTCAGTTAAGATTTTCTCATAGAATTCCAAAGTTTTGAAAATGTCATTTGGAATAAAATGGAATTTATCTGAAAACATTTTATTAGCATATTCATAAGGGTCCTTTTCAAATACATCTTTTTGCTATGAGGATATATTTGGAAATGGCTTTTATGAAAAATGCTGATTTTTGAAAATTTTTGTGAGGGGCAATTTCTTTCTTTGAGGAAGAAGCCACCTCAGTTATTTGAAAATTTTGGTGAGATTTCTTTCGAGAAAGAACCACACTTTCTTGTGGGTTTACCACTGTATGAGATTTTTTTAAGAGGTTTCTCTTCCTCTTCTGTACATTTTGCCACTAGGGCCATTGAAGGGTTAGGTGTATTTTTTGCCTCAGGGGCCATTATGGGATTAGTGTTTGCTTGGCTAAGGGCCATTGCCAGTGCCTTGAACAATTCAGGGGTAAGAAATTGGGATAAATCTTCCGTTGATTGGGAAGATTTTTGAGAAGGGGATTGAACCATTTGAGATGGTTCATTTTTTGAGGGTTGAACCTCCTGAGAGGATGGTTCATTTATTGCAAAGGGTTTGGCTACATTAAGCCATGTTTTAATGTCTGTAAGACCTTTCTTTTTTGGGGGTCTGCTTTCCCCTTTCCTTTGTCTTTCTTGGGAGGCATCTCCCTGCAGAAATTCACGGGTGAGGAAGTCAGGTAGTGTATTGGTTTTTCCATTGATGTGTTCAATATCGAAATCAAAACAGGATAGAATTGATTGCCATCTGGCAAAAATCTGTTTAGAAGCCAAATTTTGAACATCATTTTGTAAAACATTTTTTGCTGACTTACAATCAACTTTTAAAAGAAATTTTTGGTTTAACAAATCTCCTTGAAATTTTGAAATTGTTAAAACAATGGCTAAATTTCTTTTTTGATAGTGGAGTAGTTCATTTGACATTCATTCCAGTGTTTGGAGACAAATTGAACTATACATTCTTTTCCATTATTGACTTGTTTGAGAATACCACCATAACCAATATCGGACGCATCAGTCTCTACAATTTTTTGTAAGATGGGTCAGCAATATTGAGGCAAGGTATTTCTTTGATTTTGGTTTTGATAAGTCTGACAACATTGGTATGTTTATCAGACCAAGGAGGAGGATTTTTCTTAAGTCTATCATGCAATGGTTTGCAGATAATACTTAAGTTAGGGAAAAAATCCGCGACATAATTAAGACTTCCTAAGAACCTTTGAAGTTGGTTCTTGTCCTTAATTTCATCAGGGAATTTGGAAGTGAACTCTATTGACCTTTGGATTGGTAATATAGTTCCATTGTGGATGTTGAATCCCAAAAATCTAATTTTCGTTTGAAAAAGAGAAATTTTTGTTGGGGAAACAACAAGTCCATTTTTCTTAGCAGTTCATAAATAATTTAACATGCTTGAAGTGTTGATCTATGTTTGGAGAGTATATCAACACATCATCAATATAAATTATTATGAAGTTGGAGAAATCATTGAATATTTCATTCATATTCTCTGGAATCAGAAGGTGCATTTTTGAGGCCGAATGGCATAACATTCCATTCATACTGCCCAAAAGGAACAGTAAACGCGGTTTTATACCTATCGGCTTCATTAATTTGAATTTGCCAGAATCCAGATTTCATATCAAATTTTGAAAAGATTCTAGCACCATAGAGGCGATTGAGTAAATCTCTTTTATTAGGTATTGGATACCTAATCCATTTGAGTGCTGTGTTGAGAGGTTTGTAATTAATTACAAGTCTAGGTGTTCCTCTCTCAATCTCAGCGTTTTTATTGACATAAAAAGCCGAGCAACTCCATGGGGATTTACTCTTTCTGATTAAGGATTTTTGTAATAAATCATTGATTTCTTGTTTACAATGATTTAGAACAATTTGATTCATTTGTGTTGGTCTTGCCTTGGTAGGAATGTTCTTTTCATCAAAATCATTTTCATAAGGAAGATCAACAATATGGCATTTTCGATTCCAAAAGGCATTTGGTAGGTTTGAACAAATCGATTTTTGAATTTCTTTTTGTAATTTAGAAACATTTTCTTTTAGAGTTTTTTCTAAAAGTTGTTTTTCAATTTTACAGAAAGATATCATTTTGTAAAAATTCCAAATGCTTTTCTTTTGATTGAATCAGGCAATTCAATTCTGAAATCGAATTTTCCTTTAATTGGTTTAATGACCTTGTTCTAGGTTTTGAGACAAAATTAAAAATGATCTTGTTTTTCAAATATTTAGTCTCAATGCCTTGATCATTAACCTTGAAAGGTTGGATAAGATTGATGAAAGGTGTTCCTAAAATAACATTCTGCTTAAGGTTTTTGACAAGAGGAAAGCAGTGTTATAAGAAACATTATCTTTCATTATCTTAACATCTGTTAACTTGAAATCAATCTGTAGTTTGTTACCAGAAGCTGAACTAAGAGATTGGGTTGTTTTTCAAAATATTTTGTTGGTACTAACCCTTCTCTATGCAATTTAAATCTGCTCCGGTATCAAATAATGCAGTTGTTTCCAAGATGAATTCATTGTTGATTTTCAAAGTGATGTTGATGATCCATTTTCTAGTGGTTACTTCTACAAGATGTAGAAGGTAATCATCTTGATCCTGAGATTCTGAAGACTTCATTTTTTCAATATGTTTTCTTCAGAATCAGAATCTTCCTGATTTAAACTTTGTTTGAAATCAAGAAATTCTTGTTGCAACTTCATTTGCATGAGTTTTAATTCTTTGATTTCTTCTTTCTGAATTTTTATTTCAGAATGAAGATCATTGACAGAGATTGGTTTTTTCTGTTTGGTTTTCCTTTTTCAAGAATTTCATTAAGACTATAGGGAGCTTTGGTATGATATGATTCATACTCTGCTTTTCTATTTTCTTAATGTATTCTTGTTTTTCGGAATTGGTATTTGGTCTAACTTTAGAAGAATATCTTCTTCTTCTTTGGTTAGAACATATATTTCTTCTGAAGAAGTGGATTCAATGTCATTGGCTTGAATTCCTTCATTGTCAGAGGAAAAATCAGAATCAGAGGAATAATCATTTTCAGCAAAAATTTGCAAAAGGTGTTCCATTGTTTCTTCATTAAGGTTTAATTCATTGATTTTGTTATTGATTTTGCAGAATTTTGCCGTATGCCCAATTTTTCCATTTGAAACATTTAAGTTTTTTCCAAAATTGTTTTTCTTTCTTTTTGGAAGGTTTGTTGTTCTGTTGTTTTTTCTCATATTCATTTTTCTTAAAAATTTCTTCTTTTTGAAATTTCTTTTAGATTTTTTATGAGAAAAACATTCAGTACATTTGTTTTTGATTTTTATTTTCAAAAGAGGGATCATATTGGGCACAGAAGTCACCAAGACTTTTGTGTTTCATTCTTTGTTCATTCTTCAATTGTTTTTGAAGTCTGATGTTGGTGCAAAGATTTGTTCCAATTTTAGAAACATATGAGGCTAATTCTCCATATGAAAGTTGATCATAAGGAATTTCACCATTGTAATCTTCTCTAATTTTATTTCTTACTTGATCACCTATGAGATTAGGTAATCCTGCAAGAAACTTTTCTTTCCAAAAAGCTTGATTACAATCATTTCTAAGGAGGACCTTTGGAAGAATACATCCTTATATGGGCGAAATTCTCCTAATGATTTACATTTCATATTAGACAACAATTCTAAGGATCTGTCTCTAAAGTGAGATGGATCACCAATAAAATGTTGGCTAATAGAATATATGAGAGTATTAACCATATGGGGGATAGGTTCATCATTTTCATCAAGGATTTTTATTCCTTCTTCATCGACTTTGTATGAAGTAAGAATAAAATTCCTTCTTTCATCATCCAAATAATTATCCCACCAACCTTTTAATTGTCCAGTAAAACCGGAAATTATCATTATGGCGATGTGATAATCACTTGTATCATTTGCTTTGTTGGTGTTTGAAAACATTATCATTTGATTCAAAACATTGAGAATTTTTTGTTCTGAGGCTCCATCTATGTTCCATTCATAAGTGGATCCTGCAGAATATTTGTTTGATAATTGTTTTCATCATTTTCTTCGATCAAAACATCAGGAGGGGTTGCTCTCTGATAGTAAAGTTTCTGGGGTTCTTTCCAGGTAACTTTATTGATTTGATCAATTTGTTCAAAAAGTGAGCTGTTAACTGATTCGTTATCAGTTTCATTTAAAACATTGATATTTTGATTAGGGGTATCCTCAATGGTCAAGTTCATGAGTTTTGTATAAGAAGATGTTGCAGTATTAGGGGTTTTGTTGAAATCAATTTGTTCTTTTGATTTTCTTTTTAATGCTTCTAAAAATTCTTTAGAAGGTTTTTTAGGGAATTCAAAAGGTTTTATCAAAGGGGCCTTAATTTCCTTTTTCTCTAAAGCTTTTAAAAATTCTTTAGAGGGATTTTTTGGAATGTTTAAAGAAACATTTGGGAAAACTTTGGGTTTATCATTATCCAAAATAACTTCAATCCTGTCCAACTGTTTGCCCATAGTGTGCAAATGTTGATTGGTAAAGTTATTTTGCTCAATGATTTTCTGATTCCATTTCTTCTTTATCAGAAGACTTGAAAGGTGCCAGAGTAATCTCTTATTCTTATAAACTTGTTTTAATTGGGTGAGTGGTGGATGGTTGGATCAATTGTTTGTCCATCACCAATCTGCCAAGTAAAACAATGGTTTATAACATTGATTTGTTTAGGGGCCAAATAATATTCCTGGAACCAATCAAAGAATAATATTTGGGTTTGATTATCAAACATGAATTTGTAATATTCATCTTTGATTTCATTTTTAAAATCAGAAAAAGTATTAAAATACCATTTCCTGATTTTCTCATTTTTGGTTGAACCAAACTCTTTGTTTAGATATTTCTTCAGGTGTGAAAGGTTTATCTAAAACGTTGAGTTCATCCTCTTGGACCTCTGAGAAGGCTGGTTCTTCATAATCAGTTTGTTGGTGAACTGATCTAGGTAAACCATTATCTCCAGTCACAATTCCTATCAAAGACGGATTGCTTTGATTTGGAATTTCAAGAGTAGTTTCAACAGAAGGAGGATTATTTTGATTTGGGGGAGCTCTAACATTCATAGGAGGAGGAGGAATAGTAATCACAGGTGGAGGTAGGTCAACAGATCTTCTTGAAGAAGAAGATGACATTGTCCTAATTTCTACATTATTTCTGGGTAGATCTAGAGATCTCCTAGAAAACTGAATGGTTACTTTTCCTTCAGGATGTTGTATAACATTGGTTGGTTCAGTGTTATACACAATCTTTTTGGAAGAGGATTATCTACTTCCCATTGCTGGGGTAGATTGATTTGGTTCCATTGAATCATTTTAGGGATAGAAACATTAGCTTTTGAGATCTGTCTGGATTAATAAGGTTTGACCTCTCCTGTCAACCTTAAAAGCCTTAGATCCAAAAGCTGTTTTCATAAGTTTGTAATATATCCTGTATATTACAGCCATTGGAAGTGATCCTTCCAACATTCGGTAGTTGTGAGTTTTAATCTGGAGGATTAAAGACTTCATGATTGTTTTATCCTTTAACCCTATGGTTACATTAGGATGACAATCGAATTGGACAGGGCCATTACTCAGGCTAGTTTCTACTGCAGCATGAATTGATCTTTCATACTCCAGTTCTCTGAATCTCTGAGTATCATGAGGACGGAAGTATCCAGGCCTAATTTAGTAAGAGGTTTAGCTCCTACTTGAACCAGACCTATGTGGATATAATTCCAATCTTTGGAATATTTTTTGATAGATTCTCTGTTAAGAATCTCCATAGAGGTGAGGCCATCAGAAATAGGAACATCCTTTTCTTCTGTGGCTATAACATAGTCATTTTTGGAAAAGATTTTCCATTTAGCCATTTGATATATTTCATTGTAAGCCAGCTTTGGAATTTTCCAATTATCTATGGCTTCATCAAAATCCTTCATATGTATTTCATCTCGATTTAAAATATTATCTTCTGAACCCTGCTCCAAGGGAGCAAAGCTAGAAGAGGACATAGTTCTTCTTAGTAAATTCATGAAAACAAAACTTCTTTCTTCTAAAATTGTATTTCATTTTTACAGGATTACTTTTATCCCAAACCGTGACTTCCAAATTATGACCCTCAACAACCTCTTTAGGATTTATGTCCGGCCTCAGTAGACTAGTCTCACTCTGGGATCACCACTAATGGTAATCGTCCCAAGTAAAATTGTAATAGAACTTTATACTCTTTTTTTTTTTTTTAAGAACTATATCCCCTCCCTGGTCCCTCTAGATCTACGGCACACACTCACTCGTATGCTTCTGTCTTGAGGTATATGTTCCCCACCTCTTCCATTATCACTGGTCCCTCTAGATCTACGGCACACACTCACTCGTATGCTTCTGTCTTAAGATATACTGTTCACTACTGTACAACCCTTGTTTCCTGCCATATATATATATATATAAGATATCGTGAATATCACTCACCATCATAGAACTTTTCCTAAAAATTGCGACCATAAATCACGTGGGGGTCACGTTTTCAAAGCTCCTGCCTGGAATGTTTCTTCTCCGACCCAAATCCATGATAGGAAATCACAGAATCATTTTCTTCTTTTTTTAAAACAAGAAATGTTGATAGAATCTCTGCCAAATCTTTTCATATCGGAGCTTCATGTTTCCATGCGCGGAATTTGTTAAAAGGTGTTCACAGAATATTTATCATATCTTCCGAAAGCTTTTACCTTGTCATATTTTCACCTGATATCTCGGCCGATCTCGAAAGTAAATCTAATACACGAGCTCAATATTTCATTCCGGATGCTAATCCATCCCAACCAGTATTTTCAAAATATATCTATATTTTTAGGATCTGTTTGTTTCATCATTCTAATCATTTTGACATCATAATTTTGTCATTTTATAAAAATTTGTCAAGAAATAGGTACAGATGAAACTTATAAACAGATTAAATAGATAAAATAAAAATAAAGATACGATATAATTACAGATACAGACATGATACAAATAAAAATCTGACAATATAAAAACGCCATAAATCATGATTAAATAATCTCATACCCATCTTATCCTCTTTGCTTGGTCATATCGGGTATGTATTTATATTATGTTCATCTAAGTCACCAAGCAATCCGCGTTTCTTCCTTTTTCTTCTTTTTGTTTTTCAATATTGCCTTTACCAATTTCCCCGACTAAGAAAGATCCGGCAGAAGTTCAAATTCCTTGCAGTGCACTGTCCGACTTCTACGACTTTCTTTTAATCTGACGCTAGGTCTCACTTTTTGTAACAGGGAAATAAAGTAACAATCAGCAAGGATAATGCAACTTGGTGCAGAACAATTTCATATGCAAAATTGTTAACTTGAATGCAAGTGACACTAGCTTTTGGGAGTAACAATGTTTGTATTTTTTTTTCAATTTTTCTGTAATTCATACATGATATCTGTGTATAATATATCCTCCCGAATTTGTAACTAAATGCATTACTCAGGGTGTCACACATCAGTAAATCCATGTGATGTTTGTTACAACCCTAACGGCAAAATATTCTAGACTATTACATGGACATAAACTATTAAGCATAATTTTCCATTGGCCAGTAGGCCTTATTTCTAAACTAATGGGTTGGCTATTTACTGAACTTCCTAAGGCCCATACCCGGCCCATCTGCTTCCAACCCAAACCCGTTTCCCTTGAGCTTATCAGTAAACACCTGAGAATCCTTAAGCTCATTAGACAACATATCCACTTCCAACTCGTGCTTTGTCTGATTGTTCACAAAACAGAACCCTAATTGACTTTCCCCTGTTACAAATCGCCTTTCCTAACAAATCCCTCGTTCACAAGGGTGAGTGAGGAAACCTTAGTTTCAAATCTGTCAGAAATTGCCATGTAGCTTCATGGAGAGCACGATTGCTCCACAAGATAAGTCCCATGACATCTGCTTTGTTCCCTCGTTTCACCAACTTCCTTTCCAAGATCTGCACCGGTTCTAACTCTTCGTCTCTTTCCATTGCAGGTAGCGATGGTAAGGCGTCCTTCACCAAACCATGGAAGAGCTTCAACTGCGATACATGGAAAGTAGGGTGACCCCAGAATCAAGTGGA
Source organism: Combretum micranthum (assembly GCA_024138025.1). Lineage (NCBI taxonomy): Eukaryota > Viridiplantae > Streptophyta > Magnoliopsida > Myrtales > Combretaceae > Combretum > Combretum micranthum. The sequence goes on from JAMXBD010000077.1 coordinate 1,813,293, forward strand.
TGATCGAGACGATATGCGATTCTCGATCTTGTCTAATACCTTATATGGTCTGTAGAATTTAGGTGAAAGTTTTTATTCTGACCGCTTTTTCAAACTTTCCTGTCGATAAGGTTGTAATTTCAACAACACCCAGCCCCCAATCTTAAACACTCTCTCATGCGCTTCTTGTCAGCCTGTTGTTTCATCCTATTTTGATCCCTTCATAGATGAAACTTTAGGGTTTTAATTGCTTCTTCCCTCTCAATTAGCATGCTGTCCACAGTAGCATTTCTCGAGTCACCTGGAATGTAAGGGAGGTGCAGTGGTGGTGGGTACCTGTATAATATCTCAAATGGAGTCTTCTTAGCACTCACATGGTAGTTGGTGTTGTACCAGAATTCAGCTAAGGATAGGAATTGTCCCCACTTTTTAGGACTGTCACTAGTCATACACCTGAGATAAGTCTCTAAGCATCTATTAACCCTCTCCGTTTGGCTATCCGTTTGCAGATGATAGGCTGTGGAGTAATTTAGCTCAACCCCCTGGAGTTTGAAGAATTCCTTCCAGAATTGGCTCACAAACATTGGATCCTTATCACTAGTAAGACTTTCAGGCATTCCATGTAGTCTATACACATTATCTAGATATAATTGAGTAACCTGTGGAGCAGAATAAGGGTGTGGAAGTGACATAAAGTGAGCATACTTACTTAGCCGATCCACTACCACCATGATCACCTCTCGGCCATTAGATTTAGGTAACCCTTCAATAAAGTCCATAGTTACTTCAGCCCAACGAGCATTAGGTACAGGAAGAGGTTGCAACAACCCTGGGGTAGCTTGGTTCTCATATTTATGTCGTTGACAGACTTCACACTCCTTGACATACTGCCTCACATCTCTTTCCAATTTAGGCCAATAGAACATAGCATTTATCTTCTTATGTTGCATGAGCTCCTGAGTGTCCTCTTAATACTCCATCATGATACATTTTCAAGAGTTTCCTTCTGAGTTCCAGGGATGGTCCCACTACACATTTTCCCTTCCTCATCAATAGTCCTTGGGTTAAGATAAAATGCCTATAGGAATTTCCTTCTTTGAGCTATTTCATCACATGCTGGTAACCTCCAGGTAGGTTCCAACTTTCCTTCAGTTCTTCAACCAATTCTGGGGTAGTGATGGACATTGTGATGGAATTCATGGTGATTTGACCTCCATTGGACAGAGCATCAGCAGCTAGATTGGTCTGTCCACTCTTATATCTTATCTCATAGTCCATACCTAATAGCTTAGTTAGCCATTTATGCTGGCTTAAAGTGATCAACCTCTGTTCTAATAGGTGTTTTAAACTCTGATGATCAGTTTTGATCACAAAATGCCTACTCATTAGATAATGTCTCCTTCTCAACAGCATAGACCAAAGCTAAGAGTTCTTTCTCATATACTGATAGTCCTTGTTGCTGGCGTGTGAGTGTCTTGCTGTAATAAGCTATAGGATGGTGTTCTTGCATGAGGACAACTCCTACTCCATCTCCACTCACGTCAGTTTCCACCACAAACTCCTTATTATAATCTGGTAAACTCAGAACCGGGGAACTTATTAAAGTTGACTTTAACTTTTCAAAGGCCAGCTGACATTCTTCATCCCACCTGAAATTATCTTTTTTTTAACAATAATGTGAGTGGTCAGGCCAAGAAACTATACCCCTTAATGAAGCGCCTATAATACTCCGATAGGCCTAGAAACCCCCTGAGTTGTCTTAATGTCTTAGGGACTGGCCAATCAGTAATTGATTCAATCTTCTTTGGATCAGTTACTACTCCTTCCCTAGGTATAATATGCCCCAAATATTCAATTTAGGTTACTCCAAAGGAACATTTGGACCTTTTAAGATATAGCTGCTCTTGCCTCAGAATACAAAAAATTGTCTTCAAATGCTGGCTGTGTTCCTCTAAGTTTCGACTATACACAAGTATGTCATCGAAGAAAACTAGAACAAATTTCCTCAAATGGGTTTTGAAAATCTGATTCATAAGTCCTTGGAAGGTAAAGGGTGCATTGGTCAAGCCGAATGGCATGACCAAGAACTCATAGTGTCCTTCATGTGTCCTAAAAGTGATTTTATAAACATCTTCAGAATTCATCCGGATCTGATGGTACCCCGATCTTAAATCTAGCTTGTTAAAATAGGTAGCACCACTTAGTTCATCAAAAAGATCTTCTCTGATAGGAATTGGAAATCTATCCTTAATAGTTTATTCATTGAGTTCACGATAGTCCATGCACATCCACCAAGTGTTATCTTTTTTCTTCACCAAGACAGCTGGTGAAGGAAAGGGGTTGTGGCTGTGTCTCATTACCCCACTCATGAGCATCTCTTTCACCATATCTTCTAAAACAATCTTTCGCATGGATGCATACCTATAAGGGCGTATATTGACTATCTTAGAACCTTCCTGAAGTGGAATTCTATGGTCATGAGTCCTCTTCGGTGGCAATCCATGGGGCTCTTCAAACAGGTCATGGAACTCCTCCAACAAATCCAATAATGATGGGTGTAGTTGCTGTAGCTTCATCCCAACCTCAGTCATTGCCTTAACCCGAACCATCCAACATTGGTAATGTGGTGCTACATCCTTACCAAATAACTTAGATGGTTCCTTAGGTTTAGTAACCTTCAGCTGTTCCCTGTCAACCGTCAACTGACTTTCCTTCCATTCAATTCGAAAGCCATAGTGAGATTCTGAAAATTCCAATGGATGGTACCCAGTGATTTCAGCCATGGTATTCCTAAGATCATGTCACAACCTGATAGAGTAATCAGATATACCTCTATAGCATACTCATATCCTTGCATTATCCAGGTGAATGCAGTAATTTTGTAGTTGCTAAAGAGGCTAGTGCCATCAGCCAATACAACTTCTAAGGGAGGAACTTCTATAAATGAACATTTTAGTCCTTTCGCTAGTCTTTCATCAATGAAATTTAGCGAACTTCCAGTGTCCATAAGCACATTTAATCATCTTCTTTTGAAAAATCCACTCACTCTCATGCTACCTAGGAAATGCTCCTGATTTTGGTTGATAGCATTGAGTGTAAGTTTAGTAAAGTCAGCCTCCACCTCATCCGACTATATATCATTGCCCCCTTTGCCCCCCTGTTCATCCTCAGCCTCTACTAGTAACATATTCAATCTTTTCTTGCACCTATGACCTAGACCGAATGGTTCATCACACCAGAAACATTGTTTCTTCCTCCTTTTTTCTTCTAATTCCTCTAGGGTGAGTCTTTTTATGAGTCGTGTTTGTGTGTTTGATGGAATGACTGGTTTAGTTGTGCTGTTGGTAGTGGTTGTCTGTGTTTGTGGTTTAAGGGTGCTGGAGATTGTGTTGTTGTTTCGAGTATATTGTGGTCGATTAGGAAATGAGTAAGTTTGTGAACTATTTAGGTAAGCTGGTGGAGTTAGTCGTGGGGTTTTGAGGTACTGTTGAGTGGATAGCAGGTGTGCTTCTTGTAATTTGGCTAGTGTATAGGCTTCTTGTAGTGTTTGTGGGTTGAACATGCGGATATGGTATTGAATAAAGGAATGTAGTCCACTCAAGAAACAACTTATGAGGTAGTTTTCTAGTAATTTGACTTGTGTAATGAGATGCTTAAACTCCTCTAAATACTCCTGTAATGTTCCCTCCTGGTGCAAATCTTTCAGTTCGGCCATAGGATCTTCATAGGCCTTTTCCCCAAACCTAGATTGCAATGCCTTAACCAATTCATTCCAAGTAACTTTATGTGATGTTTCAGGTGTTTGGATATAGGAATGATACCATTTTAGCGCCTTTACCTCCAAATACATGGCAGCAACCTTAACTTTTCAATCTTCAGGTGTCACATTAATTTCGAAATACTGTTGTGCTTTGTACACCCAATCTTTTAATTCATTACCATCAAAAGATGGAAAATCTACTTTAGGAGCTCTCAATTGCAATGTGTTTTCAACAGCTATAGTTGGAGAAATTTTTAACTCATTTGTGTCTATGGTTGCAGAGGACTTACCAGAATCTGAGGCTTTCGATTAAGTGGCTTCCAATTTATCAAACCTATAAGTTTTCAACTCAGTGATGGCCATGGTCTGCTGGTCCATGACGTCCTGCATCCTCTTGAGGGTTTTATTGATGAGTTTTAAGGCATCATCTGTCTGTTCCTTCACAGCAACTCGCATAGCTTCATCAATTCTCTTGGCTTCTCTCGTCTCCATGGTATCGACGAGGCTCTGATACCGAATGTAATAGGGAAATAAAGTAACAATCAGCAAGGATAATGCAACCTGATGCAGAACAATTTTGTATGCAAAATTGTTCACTTGAATGCAAGTGACACCAGCTTTTGGGAGTAACAATGTTTGTATTTTTTTTTTTCTCAATTTTTCTGTAATTCATACATGATATCTGTGTATAATATATCCTCCCGAATTTGTAACTAAATGCACTACTCAGGGTGTGACACATCAGCAAATCCATGTGATGTTTGTTACAACCCTAACGGCAAAATATTCCAGACTATTACATGGACCATAAACTATTAAGCATAATTTTCCATTGGCCAGTGGGCCTTATTTCTGAACTCATGGGTTAGCTATTTACTGGACTTCCTAAGGCCCATACCTGGCCCATCTGCTTTCAACCCGAACCCATTTCCCTTGAACTTATCAGTAAACACTCAAGAATCCTTAAGCTCATTAGACAACATATCCACTTCACTTCCAACTCGTGCCTTGTCTGATTTTTCACAAAACAGAACCCTAATTGACTTTCCCCTGTTACACTTTTCCTTTTCATGACACGAACTAGCGTTTTTCTTGCTGGCATCCTGTACATTGTTTTATTGTCTCTTTTGCCATCGTGAGTTTCTTCTTCTTTTATTTCATCTTTTTTCTTTTTTTCTATTAAAGTCATGCTCACGATTTTTCTTTGCTTCGCACAACATGTGAATAGTACCATGCATTTCCATGAAGCTTCTGTTTTAGTCAATATGAGCAAAAATTTCTCACAATCTTTCTCTACAATCAAAATCCATTTAAATTACCAACCTTATCACACTTCAAATTAAAATAAACTCCAATGATCATTATCACTTTCATCAGATCTTTAACTCATAATTAAATTAAATCTTTCCACATATATCTCCTTATCTTCACCGCTTAGACTATACATAACATATATACAAGTGCAGAGTGCAGGCCGCCAAGTACAAGTTATTCTAATATCCATAATCAACCGACAAGCATAGGATAAACATCATCTAATATCCATCCATGTATTAGGATAGAAGGCAACGAGGTTGACAAGCACAAGGGCACATTAGGCACTAAAGGACAAGCAACCATCATGTATCAAATGGGTGATTGACCGTAGCATCCATTGCCTTCCTCCCTTGTATTGTTACCATTGTTATTATTTTAATACACCAACAGTTAATTTTTTCTTTTAATTCTAACCATCATGTCGCTGACTTTTTTTTTTTCCTTTGTTCGACTTTCGTCTTATGGTTTCCTTTCGGTGGCAATGTCCGTAAATATCAAAACAATGGTAGCAGCTAGACCAAATCTCAGCCAATTGACATAAGTAACTCATATTCTCCCTTTCTGTTCTTTTTCTTATTCAATTCAACAACACTTGATCTCTGTTATTGTACCTTCTTTGCGTCTTATTCCAATTTTCTTCTTTTGAATTATTGATGACCTTCTCATGGAAACATCAACGCTTAACATTGCCTTCCTTCAAGTGTTGCTAACTCAGAATATATATAATTTCTCTTCAACCGCCATTCCTATTATGCATGGATGATTTGTCTCTGGCATGAATGTCGTTTCCAAACATGTACATGTCTTGTCTTACTGATTCCCCTCTCTTTGCTTTGCATATGTTATCTCATACTTAATGTCGCTTTGAGTCAACCCCAGTCATTCGTTGAAGCGTAAAGAACCAGTAGATTATGACGACAGGAGAGGCAGATATTGGTCATTCTCAACGTACTGGAGCTGCCAAACGAAGAGGGGTCAAACTCAAGGTATTGAAACCAATAAGCACAGAGAGTTACAGAGTAATCAGGATCGAAAGTGTTAAGCTGCTAGGCATAAGGAGGCAAGGAGCAATCCCGATGTATTGACACCAACAAGCAGAAGGAGATCAAATGCGGACAAGCATGGAGTGTTGAAGTCATCAAGTAGAAAGACCTGTTGGTGCTTCAAGATGGTAGCCTGCCACAGATCTATTGGAAGCACATGGACTTTTATTGAATTATATAGGCACACTGTTGTGTGCAATTATTAATTCTAATAAATTATGGAGGCATGGAGTGGAGCAAAATATATCTCATAACATATATTCATATATAAAAAAAATATTACATCGGATGGTACATGATCAAGTCCTTCTATAGGACTTGCTGGTAGTTACACAAATCCTAGAATATGCTATATTCAAGTTGTTGACAGCCTAAAAATATATAATCAATAGCTGCCAGTGGCTTTCAAGAATTGGTTGTAATTAACCTAGCTAATATCTTGAGAGAAAAAAGAAAGGACAAGCTATGAAAAATATAAGCTTCAGGTAAGGTGATCTTCGAAAAGTCAAAGCAAATTTGTTGTGCTTGAGCTGTGCTTTACGAATTTCTATTGCCTAAAACTGCAAATTACTAATTTTAACACCCCTTCTTAATTTGCAATTTTAAAACTTCTTCTGAATTGCTCAACTTTTTCTACTAGTATAGCTTTTGTAAATATGTCTCCGAGTTGCTCCTTCGTATTGACAAACTCAAGTTGAATTTCATCTTCTTGTACCAAAGTTCTAATATAGTGATGCTGCAACTCGATATGTATTGTCCTTCCATGAAATACCGGATTCTTTGTCATTGCAATTGTTGACATATTATCTCAATGGATAATTGTGGGAGCTTCTTGATATTGATTTAAATCTGCAAAAATTCTTCTCAACCATATTGCTTTACATGCTGCATCTGTGGCCACTATGTATTCTGATTCAGATGATGATAATGATATTGTCTTTTGCTTCTTTGAAGACCAAGATATAATATTTGATCCCAAAGCGAATACATATCCCGATGTGCTCTTTTGATCATCAATTGATCCAACCCAATCACTATCTGTATATCCAACAAGCTTAAATTCCTTTTCTTTCATATAATGAATACCATAATTTTTTGTGCCTTGCAAATATCGCAATATCCTCTTGGTTGCTGCATAATAAAACTTACTTAGATTATGCATAATCTGGAAATTAAACTAATTGGGTAAACAATGTCCAGCCTTGTGTTTTTCAGATAAATCAGTGACCCGACCAAACTTCTATACATCTTTGCTTCAAATTTTGGTGATCCATCTTTTGATTGTAATTTCTCATTTGTTGCAAATGGTGTGGTAATTGGCTTGTAATTGCTCATTTGATATCTTTTCAACAACTCATCCAGATATTTTTCTTGAGTAATAAATATTTTTCATTTGGATTGATGAATTTGAATTCCAAGAAAATATTTCATAAGACCCAAATTAGTCATCTCATATTCTTTCATCATTGCCACCATAAACTCATCCAACATAGATTGACTTATATCTGTATAGATCAAGTCATCTACATATAAACAAATAATAAGGAAATCCTTAGTACCTTTTCTTTTGATCTAAAGTGAAGGTTCACTTTGGATCTTCTCAAATTCATTCTTTGGAAATAGCTATCAATGTTGCTATTCCATGCACGTGGTCCCTGTTTCAATCCACATAATGCTTTATGTAGGCGATAAACCTTATCTTCTTTTCCTTTGATAATATATCCTTCAGGTTGTTCTACATATACCTCCTCTTGCAATTCTCCGTTTAAGAATGTTGATTTAAACATCCTTTATATTGGTAATTCCAATTGAGTTGCCAAAGCAGAACAATTCTTATTGTCTCCATACGTGCAATTGTGCAAATGTTTCATTGAAATAAATGCCTGGTTGTTGAGAATATCCCTTGGCAAAGACGAGTTTTGTGCTTTTGGATTAAACCGTACTCTATATTTGGTCTTGTAAAACCATTTTAATCCAATCACCTCTTTATTTTCGGGAAGGTCAACAATCTCCCAGTATGATTCTTTCTTAAATATTGCCATCTCATCATCTATTGGCTTTTATCCAAATTTCTTCTTTTGCCGACTCCTCATATTTTTGTGGTTCACAAGAGAAGAGTGCAAACTCAAGATTCATACATATCACGTAAAGAATGTACTTTCTAATGGATTTTCTGATTTAGATAAAACTCTTGTGTTTATGAGCTTGGACTATTAATGTACTGGGAGCTTTAGGAGAACTTGATCCTAAATTTGATTCAGGATCTGTTGTACAATAGTAGATGCCTGGAGAGGCAAAAACTCTTTCAACCATAGGAGGCTTCTCTTTCCAATCCCATATGCCATCTCATCAAATATAACATCTCTTGAAATTAATTCATTCATTTTTCTTTGGATTGAAAGACGAATATCGTTATGATTAATCTTTATAACTAGTGAAAATTTACTTTCTCCTTTCTCATCAAATTTTCACTCTTTTGTGATGGTATGAGAGAATATGCAGCAAATCCAAAAATCTTCATATGATTAACTTGATGTCTTCTCTTATGCCAAGCTTGATAAGGAGTTTCATTGAGCACTGCTTTTGTAGGCGATCTGTTTAATATATAAACTACAGTATTTACTGCTTCGGCCCAATAACTATTTGGAAGGCCTTTCTGTGTCAACATATTTTAGCCATCTCCACAATCGTCCGGTTCTTCCTTTTTGTAATGCCATTTTGTTAAGGAGTATGCCGTATAGTTAGTTGCCTTTTAATTCCAACATCTCTACAGTAGTTTTGGAACTCATTGGATGTATATTCACCTCCACGATCAGTGCGTAGAATTTTCAACTTGTATCACTTTGTCTTTCAACCATAACTTTAAATTTTTGAAAATTGGAAAATGCTTTTGACTTCTGCTTCAAAAGATATATCCACATCATCCTTGTATAATCATCTATAAATAAGATGAAATACCTATTACCATTCAAGGATGGTGTTCTTATTGGCCCAAATTTATCGGAATGAACAAACTCCAATGGAACTTTAGCTCGATATGATGTTTTTGAGAATAGCAACCAATGCATTTTGCCATATATGCAACCTTCACATACTTTCTCTAGATGAAATATTTGGTAATCCAATCACCATATTTTTCTTCTTCAACAAATGAAGCCCCTTAAAATCCAAAGGCTAATATCTCAAATGCCATAAGTGTGGTTCATCATTTTGCACACTTTGGAAGGCTAATTCATCATTAAGAATTATAGATAACGAGGACTTTATTCATACCCATCCTTACTTTTGCAACAATGCAATTCTTCTTCTCATTAGTAATAATGCTCTTACCATTATAAAAAATCACCATATAATCTCTTTGCAATAATTGACTAACACTCAATAAATTTTAAGTCAATTTAAGGACATAATGAAGTCATAAATCAGTTTAGAACTACCTCCTTTAGTGTCTACAACAATAACTCCTTTTCCCATGATTTCATGAGTCTTACCATCTCCAAGCTTTACTTCAGATTTGAATTTATCATCAAACTCAACAAACAACTCCTTATTCCCAGTCATGTGATTACTACATCCACTATCAACATACCAAATATTCTCAAATGATTGCTCAGCATTCAACAAGCATAAAATACATGTTTATCTTGATTTTCCTTAGAGAAATTTACATTTTTATCTTCTTCTCGATCTTTGAAATAGAAATCCTTTTCTAATGATTGGGATTTCTGCATCTCTTGCATCTAAAAGAAAATCCCTAGAATGGCCAAATTCTTGCATATGTGACATTGAGATGTATACTCCTCATATTGGATTCTCTTCCTCTACCTTGACCTCGAGAACTCTAGTATCTACCATGTCCATGAGCAGAGTTGGAGGAGCTTCCTTAATTATTTCCATATTTATCTTGCCACCTTCTTTGTTGCCTGTTATATTAACTTTCAAATGGAAGGCCTGCTCGAGATTTTGAGTAGAAAATCTACTTAAACGTTTTTCATGGGCTTCTAATGATCCATAAGTTCATCCAAAGATAATTTTGATAAATCCTTAGATTCTTCAATAACGGCAATAATATGCTTAAATTTTGCAGGCAAACTTCTCAATACTTTCTCCACAATTCTTTTATCTGGAATTATGTCTCCATAACCTCTAATTTGGTTGATAATAACTATAACTCTCGAGAAAAATTCCTGTACCTCTTCATTATCTTTCATGAAAAAATGATCAAAATCTCTCCATAGATTGAAGTTTAATAGAAATAACTTTATCATGACCTCCATATTGCTTTCTTAAAATTTCCCAAGATCATGTGTACTGGTTGCACCCATAATTCATGGTAAAATTGTTTGATTGACCCCTTGTTGGATGAAAGACAATGCTTTTGCATCTTTCATGGTATTTTCTTTATGCTCTTTTCGTTGAGATATGGTCTAAGTTGCTTTTACCTCTGGACTAGCAATAGCACTTTAATAACCTTCTTCAATGATATCCCATAAATCTTGTGAGATAAATAATGTTTTCATCATCATGCTTCATATATCACATTTTTCTCCGATAAAAATAGGAATGCCTTGTTGGGAAAAATTAAATGCAACATTATTGCTTGTTAATGCCATGGTTAAGGTTTGTGTTTATAGTGTTTGAATGTGTAGGTTTGTATATAAGAAAAAGGGGTTTGGCTTTCATACCAAAAATATGTTGGGCGCAATATATTAATGCTAATAAATTATGGAGGCATGGAGTGGAGCAAAATATATCTCATAACATATATTCATATATAGAAAAAATATTACATCAGATGGTACATGATCAAGTCCTTTTATAGGAATTGCTAGCGGTAACACAAATCGTAGAATATGCTATATTCAAGTTGTTGATAGCTTAAAAATAAACAATCAATAGCTGTCAGAGGCTTTCAAGATTTGGTTGTAATTAACCCAGCTAATATCTTGAGAGAAAAAAGAAAGGTCAAGTTGTGAAAACTATAAACTCCAGTAAGGTGATCTTTGAAAAGTCAAAGCAAATTTGTTGTGCTTGAGCTGTGTTTTATGAATTTCTATTGCCTAAAACTGCAAATTACTAATTTTAACACACACATCCATACAAAAGAAAGAGAGAAGAGGATCTGTACGTAATCATACATTTTATTCTCAACTAATTCCACACTTCATGAGGTATTTATACCATTGCACTTACTAAATGTAAGAAATCATTAACTTAGATGATTAAATTTACACCACTACTAATAATAGAAAAATTTAATAATCCAAATGCATGTCATTACTTTCATGGGTTGTCTACTTTATTTTTGCATCTAAATGAGTTTTATAGGTTGTTCAAGTTTAGTTTCCAACACCATCCCCCATAAACTTGAGTTCTTCGTAACTCCAATCATCTCTTTAAGCTGTTGAAATCTATCTTTCTTTGAGGGGTTTTGTAAAAATATCGGTTATATGATCAAGAGTTTTGATGCATTCTACCTCAACTTCCTTGTTAGTAATACAATCCTAAATGAAATGAAACCTTGCTTTATATGCTTGCTCCAATCATGAAACACGAGATTTTTTGCAAGAATAACAACTAATTTGTTGTCCACCAAAATTTTAGATGCTTCTTCTTGAGAAAAATGGAGTTCTCCTAGCAATCTCCTTAGCCATATCACATGACATGCATCGGTAGTTCTAGCAACATACTCTGATTCACATGTTGAGAGCAGTACAACTTATTGTTTTTTTGAACACCATGAAATTGCATTTTCTCCAAAGAAAAATATGAACCTAGTAGTATTCTTTTGATCATCAATATCAGTGGCATAATCACTATCACAATATCCTTTTAAGTGAGCCTCATTCTAAGAAGTATAAAAAATGTCATATTCAAGAGTATCCTTTAAATATTGAAAATTCTCTTTATAGCTTGCATGCGTTCTTCACTTGGAATCTCCATAAACCAACTCATTAATCCCACGGCAAATAGTATACCAGGTCTAATACATGTCAAGTACCTTAAGTTTTCCACAAGGCTTTGAAATGTGGTCAGGTTGACTCTCATTACTCCATCCTCCTTGGAGATTTTTACCCCGCACTCCATCGGGGTATTCAGGGGATTGCAATCCATCATCTTAAATTTTTTTATAATCTCTCTTGCATATGCCTCTTGAGAGATAAATCTCCCGTCACTCAATTGTTTCACTTCTATCCCCATATAATACGACATAAGCCCCATATCACTCATATGAAATTCTTGTGCCATTGCCTTTTTAAATCATCATACACCGGTGGAATTTTTCCCATAAGAATGAAGTCATCCACATAAATGCACACAAACAAAATATCATCTTTATGCTTTTTAACATAAAGTGCATATTCATGAATGCATCTTGAAAAACCATTCTCTTGAAGATATTTGTCGAGGTGACTATTCCATGCCCATGGTGCTTGTTTAAGGTCGTATAAAGCTTTTTTAAGCTTTAATGCTTTATTTTCACTTTCTTTAACAACATACTAGAAGGTTCTCAATGTACATTTCTTCCTCAAGATGATCATTTAGAAAAGTTGATTTCATGTCAAGTTGATGAATTTTCCAATGATTTTGAGTAGCATGTGATATTAATATCTAATAGTCTCAATGCGAGCACAAGAGCAAAAACTCTTCATAGTCAATGCCTTGTTTTGTGTATATCCTTTAGCAACAATCTGGCCTTGTATCTCTCTATTTCTCTTTAGCATTCCTCTTAACTTTGTATACCCATTTCACTCCAACAAGCTTATATCCATTTGGAAGTGAAACAAGTTTCCAAATGTCATTCTTCTTTATTGAATGAATCTCTTCATTCATTGCTTCAATCCACTTTTCATTTTTACTAACTTCTTTAAATTTCAAGGTTGAACATCAGCTAAGAAACATAGTAAATTTAGATCATCAAGCCTTTAGGTTTCATCATAAATATTTGTAAGTCGACATCTCCTTGGTTCATTAGTTGAGCTTAATGAAGGCGAAGAGATTGATGACAATGGAGTTAACAAGGTTGGTGGAGCAACATCAATTCCTTAGTTAATGTTTTCCTTTTTATCTTCAAAATAAGGTAAGAAATCATACGGACCTTCCTTTTGCAAACTCCAATCCCACAATTTTCCTTCATCAAATTCAACATCTCTGCTAGTAACAAATTTTTCATTTTGGGGATTATAAAGTCTATATCCTTTTGAATTTTTATCATAACCAAAGAAAACAAATTTTTTGCTTCTATCATCATGATTGGATCTATCCTTTTCTAGAACATGCGCATATGCTATTGAACTGTTTGAAAGAAACAGCATGAGCAACTGCCTCAACCCAAAATTCTTTGGGCATATTCTTACTCTTCACCATAGCCCTTGCCATATTTAAGATTACATGATTCTTCCTCTCTGCAACTCCATTTTGCCGAGGTGAACCTAGAACTGTTAAGAATCGACTAATCCCATGCAATTCATAGAAAGCTTAAACTCATTGGATTTAAATTCTCCTCCTCTATATGTTCTTAAGACTTTTATCTTATAATCACTTTCCTTTTCAATGGCTACCTTGAATAGGTATCAAAAGCCTCAAATTTATTTTTAAGAAATAAACCCAACTTTTTTCTATTGTAATCATTAATGAATAATACAAAGTAAGAACTTTTACCCAATGATGGAGGATTAATTGGCACACACATCTACATGAATTGATTTGAATGGTCAATTATTGGAATTCCCTTCATCAGTTTCTTTTCTCCCAAAGCTTTCAAACCATCGAAAATGAAAGGGCCAAATTCATTGCCAAATCCATGATGAATCTCTCCACAACTTTTCAAGCATATTGGTTTAATCGATCATAGATCTAGTTTAAACATTCCATTTTTGGTCATATTAACCTTTGCAAGCAGGATTATTTTGATCTTTAAGCTAAAGAATGCCATTTTCCATGATGATTTTGCAACCATTCTCCATAAGTTGCCTAATACTCAAAATATTTCTTTGTAATTTTGGAATGTAGTAAACATCATCGACAAGTTTATGAATCCGTGTTTTTTTTCAAATATGATAGTTCCTATGCCTTTGATTTCCACTTTTGTATCATCTCTGAATCGTACATTGCTAGTTACTTTATTATCAAGTTCTACAAACTTAGTTCTATCACCGGTCATACAATTAGTTGCTCCATTATGAAGATACCATGCGTTCTTGTCTACTATGATTTCTTCCTTGAAAGAAAGGAATAAGGTTAGTTTTTCTACATCTTCTATGTGCTCCACCAGCTTTGTTTCTTTTGTGAGGCCATTAATTTGTCATTCCCAAGAGTAACAACCATATTTACCACAAGAACAACATTCTATACGAGAATTTTCTTTTCTTTATTCATTATTTTTCCATAATTACCTCTTCCTCTTCCTCTTCCACGATCTCTTTGAAAATTTAGATTTCTATTTTCATTGAAATGGTTCTTCTCATCTCTTCCACGACTACGTCCACGTCCAAGACCATGATATGTCATCTTCTTGCAAAACAATCTCCTTTAGGTTTTTGTGTATGTTTTTATCAACAATGTCTGTCTATCTTGTTTTTGCTTACAGATTCATCCTTGCTTCATAGGTTTGCAAAGATCCAATCAATTCATCAACTAACATGGTACCCAAATCCTTAGACTCTTTAATGGCAACTAGTACATGATTAAATTTTGTGTTAAGAGAACATAAAATCTTCTCTACCACATGAACATCTGGTATGACTTCTCCAAGCCTTTTCATTTGATTTACCATTGTCAACACTCTAGTGGTGTGATCTGTTATATTTTTGCTCTCTTTCATTATGAGTGATTCAGTCATGCCCCAAAGGGTACCCTAAACATAACATTCCACTGTATGCTAAAAGAAACTTAGGAATCACTACCACAGTCATTCAAAAATCTTGTATTAGATGCACGATGTTTCCTTACAACAATAGAATACATATGCAATTAGAGATAGATAGTTTAACTTAATAGAATAAGCATAAAAATATAAACCACAGATATCTCATGATCATTTACAAAGTAATAAGGGGCATTCCCCCTGCAAAATAATAATTAGTCCAAGTAGTAGTTTTTAATAACAACCAGGTGTTTAAGGTTTCCTATGGAAGTCTATACAAAGCTAATCACAGACTTCTAGGGGAAACTCCTAACTTCGCATTACCTGAGTTAGCCAAGTCCGGGGATACAACCATAGGTACGGAACTATATCAAAAAGAAGTTGTAGGGGTATAAGTTACGCTAGCTTAGTGAGTAAATACTTCCAGAATACACATATCCTACAATTACATACATACATACATACAAACAAGTTAATTTAATCATCCATATAAAAACAACCACATGG
This sequence comes from Combretum micranthum, assembly GCA_024138025.1. Taxonomy (NCBI): domain Eukaryota; kingdom Viridiplantae; phylum Streptophyta; class Magnoliopsida; order Myrtales; family Combretaceae; genus Combretum; species Combretum micranthum. The sequence continues at coordinate 1,828,765 of JAMXBD010000077.1, forward strand.
GCAAACAAGACATATGATCAACCGAAAATCATATATTGAATGGATTTACGCCCTCCATTTGGGGTTAGCAGATTAACGAATCCTGCAGTACTACTTTGAATTACTATTCCATTTTATGGCTCACGGGTAACCCATCTCATTCATACCATTCATGGATCATGAAGAGAACATGATTAAATGCACCATCCCCATCGTGAAGTGATTATGTCTGTATTACTTGTTAATCTAAATAATCATTAATTCAATTTCGTAGGTGACCAATCAATTGGCAGACACTCATAATCATGGCATATAAACATACATCGATTAATCATCCGATTTTGATATTCTTAGCATATTTTTCTCAACACATCAAGATAGTATACATAATCCCATATTTACCCATTATGCATTTCAAATTTTTATCTGTGCCTATCATTCTAATGCAACTGTAATTTACAAGCACACTATGGAATAGTAAATAGGAAGTACGACTCACTCCGCCACGGACACCAGTCTCTAGTTGTAGTAATCCGAAGGCAAGAATTCTTCCAATTCAAAGTCACCTAAACGAAAGAAATACTCAAATGAGTATTTCAAATCATAAGTAATTCCAACTTATTAAACAAAAACTTTTAAGTTCGTAGTTTTCATGGTAAATGAAATTCCAACTTAAAACAGCCATAACTTGTCATTTTAACTCGAATTTCGCAAATAAGCTATCGATTTCTATCTACTTAGAAAGATATATCTATTTATGATGTTATTCCTAAGTTTTGAAAACCTTTAGGTCTTGGAAAGCTTGGATCATATCTGATCATAGTTAAAGATCGCATTTCCGAAATTATTTTTTGAAATTTGCATTGTTTCTATCAATATTTATGTGCACACAATATCTATAAGTTATTATCATGAATGACATGATATGAGCCATCTTGATGTTATTTGGTTAAAAAGAATTTTTAGAAAACTTTTACTTTGCAAAAATTTCAAGAACACTTGGTTGAGAAAAACTAACTTTATTTCTTTGAAAATCATCCTTATTTTTTCTAAGATAAAGCGTTGATGACCTATATGCCTAATACCTCATTATCTTAATAGAATTATTCATTTAGGAGTTGGAAAATAGATGTTTAAATTGGGGTTTTGCCTAATTACAAATTTTACAAAATTTTAAGGAATGAAAATATTGATTGATCTATGTTTTGAAACCTTTCGTTTGTTTTAAAAATATACTTTGATAAAATCCATTTATTCTTGTTAAAATTAAGTCCTTACTATATTTACTCCCTAAGGCTGCCATTTTGCTATTAAAATCCTCATTTTTGCATTTGAAAATAGATGTTTAAGTGAGGGTCATTTCTAAATCCGAGTTTTGCTAAATTGTTTTAAGGTTATTCCTTGGGAAAAACTCATTTAATCTTTCTAAAATTAAATCCTAATCAAACCTACTCCTTAAGGCTTCTATTTTTTTAATAAAACTCTTGTTTTGGGGTTGGAAAATGGGTGTTTACATATCAACTTTTCCTTATTACGAATTTAAATTTTTATTGGGGTTGAGACATAGTTCTAGCATAACTTTTGTAAACTTTTCTTATTTTGAACATATCTCTTATTAAAACTAGATTTAACTCATCAAAATCATGTCTTTAAGATACCTATTTTATAAGCCCTTCATATTTTATATAAAATACTCATTTGGAGATGGAACATAGGTTTTTAAAATAAGGTTCTTTTTAGATCCGAATTTCCAAAAATTATTTTTGTTGAAACAAAAATAGATCTTGACCTTTTTAACATATTCTCATTATTATCATACTACTACAAGTCTTTTATGTACATAAACAAAAATCTATAGCATTTATATGTACGAAAAACAAATAGATCTAGTATATCATGCAAGTCATGAATGCAAATGAAATATGAACATTAAGTAGATGAGGTTAATAAAAGAATATATGCACAAAATATCAATAAGAACAACATATAACAATAATATAGCAAAACAACTTAAATAACAAGATCGACAACATTGTGTGGCAAGAATATCATGCTTAAGTGTTTCCACCTCTCTAGCATAAAGCTCATGGGGATTTTGGTGAACCACACATATATGATCTTGCTATTACATGTTTTATTTGTGGTGGAGTTTAGATCTATTACCTATGAAGTGTTTGGAATAAGAAACTTGAAGAATAAAAAGTTATGTGTGTGTTTGTGTATATGGGAGAGGGGGCTCACGGCAAGAAAGGAGGGGAGAGAGGAGAGAAACAATTTTCAAAAGTTTGATTTTTTGTGAAAAGAAGGAAAGTGAAAAGTGAAAGGCATAAGAGTATTTATATAGGAAAAAGGATTAAGGTTTTGTGTGATTAAATAAGGAAGAAAAATCAAACAAAATGAGAGAGAAGACCGCGGGGTTGGTGGTGGTGTGGTGGTGGTGGGGGGGGGGGGGGGGGGGGGAAGAGAGAGAGAGAGAGAGAGATGTGATTATTTTGTGTAATAAAATTCAAATTTAAATAAGTAATTTAAGTAATAAAATGTATTGGAAAAGTAAATGTAAGGAAAATAATGTAAGGAGGTAAGGTTAGATTGTAAGGATGTAAGAATAAGCATGGTTGGTTGTAATTGTGAATAGTGTGATTAGAAATCAAAAGTAGATTAGACAATTAAATTACTAATAGTAATGAAAATACGATAAAAAGGATATAACTGTAATTTTTATAAACCGAGAAATTCTTATAATTATATTTTTGAATTTCTTATTAAATTTTGGTTCTAAAGAGTCTTATATAATATTTTTCTATTTTCGAGTCTCGGGGATCGATTTTCGAGAATAAATCTCGATCAAGTTCGAAACGAATGAATTTCTCTAAAATCTGATCTTTTATGTTTTATATATTATTTAGGCTTATATTCTAAAACTATCTCATTTTTATTGTTCCGAGGTTTCATTCTCGGTATTGCCGGACTTAGGGTTCCTAGGTCAAAACTAGCCCTAGGGTATTCTTTTAAGGTTTTGGTTTCCGATTTCGATTTCCAAAACCGAGTTTGGTTGGCTAAGAAAACGGGAGCTTACGTATTCAAACTCAACCTTTAGCATTTGAAGATGAACTTTCGTTACTTTGTCTACCCCCATAATAGAGTTTCGAAGAGTCTCCCATGCCTTTTTAGAGGTTGTGTCATTAGCAACTTTTCCAAATATGACATCATCCAATCCTCGATGAATGATTGTAAGAGCACACTAGTCTTTCTTTCTTTGTATTTGTAAAGGCTCTCAGCTAGTGATAATGATGCCACATCTTGAGGAACTTCGTAGCCTTTCTCGATGATATCCCATAATCCTTGACAGCCAAGTATGGCCTTCATTCGAATAAGCTAATCCTCATAATTACTGTTATTGAGTTGTGGATATTGAAATGCTCCATTTGAAGCCATTTCTTATTTTCAAGGCTCTGATACCACTTTGTTGGAATTGGATGGACTTTTATTGAATTACATAGATGCACATTTATACAAAAGAAAAAGAGAAGAGGATATGTACGTAATCGTACATTTTGTTCTTAATTAATTCTACACTTTTAAACATGCTTTCATGAGATATTTATACCATTATAATTTACTAAAAAGAAGAAATCATTAACTTGGATGATTAAATTTACACCACTACTAATAATGACAAAATCTAATCATCAAAATACATGTCATTACTTTCACAAGTTGTCTCCTATATTTTTGCATCTAAATGAGTTTTACAGGTTGTTCAAGTTTAGTGTCTAACAAGATCCAGCATCCTTAAGACTAGTGGATAGATGATACTATTTCTAAAGACACTTTCTAGGACAAAGCCTCTTACTCTAAGCTATGTGCAACAAAATCCCCCTACCCCCAACACACACACACACCATTGATGGTGACTTCCAATTAATTGAGCCTAAGTTGTGCGCCAATTCTAAAGGCACCATTAAGTATAATTCAATGTTTCGCTTTCAGAATGAGCAAAGGCAGTTGCATCCTTCACTCACACATTTTGCATTGCTCAAGGAGTCTCCACCTGGATGGAGTGCTTAGATAGATTACATCATTGAAAAGTAAGAGTATGTGAGAATCCTGAAGCAAGCTAGAGCTTATAATGCCATCATCACCTCCCCTCACTTGTGGAATGTAAACATAAGTAAGATGGAAGTATGGCACACTATCATCCCATTGGGGAGCATCTAAACTAATATGTTCATTACTACATGGGGGGAGATAATATCAACTCGTGCAGATGTGGTCATAGTTTTGAATCTACACTATTCTGGGATGACCAATGCTGCTATAGTTGTGATTTCACATAAAGAGTGCAACTTTGAGAAATCTTTATTGGCTGCCCTGAAGGTCGCTCGTGATAATAAGAAAAAGCAATGTTTGTCCACTTGAATGACACATTTCTTTTAAGAACAAAGGAAAGGCATGCCTTGAGTCACGGGACCAACTTGTAGGGAAGAGTAAGTCCTTTCTTATATGTTTATGTGGTAACTGTGTGTTTAACCTTTCCACCTAACACACTTTTGCCATTCTTTGATTTGCGAGTTTGAACTTGTTGCTTTCATTGCATATTGGTTGTCACATTTTGTGTTTCCTAGTGGGTCAAAAGAAGGTATGAGTCCACGGCTTTTCCCTTTGGTAGCACGCATTGTGTAGGGTCAATGCTTTACACTAGCTTTCTTCAACTTGAGGTCATTGTATTGGCATCGTGACTTGTATTACCAAGCTTTTGAGCGCTCCAAGGTCGCTATGTGAACATACCACATGTGGACTTATCTTTCATACAACTTTTTTTTTTCTTGAGAGGTTTTAGAACCACTTTGCACCACCTTCCACCAATAGGGACCTGACCTTCCCCTTCTTAGAGCATAGGTATGGATCGGAGTAGAGGTTAGGTGGTAGCTTCGTCAAGTCAATTGACATTGAAAAAGAATTCAAATTTCATCCTTATGTGAAGCTCTTGAAGGCTATGAAGACAATGACACAATTTATTTTCTAGGCTCTAAAGGTGAGGTCATCTTAGTTCACAATTGCAGGAGGCAAGATGAATCTTAGGTCAAGGTCCTGCTTTGGTGCATTTAGGGAGGTTGTTGTCTATGCTAGACAATGGAGATTTAAATGGGTACTTCCTAGAGTAAAGTTCATGGCATATTCTCCACATAGAGTAGAGCGCTAATTTGACTTTAATCAAGGAGTGTTGCATCTTCTCAACATTGTGTAGAGCTTTAAGTGTTGTTATTAGTCAATTTCACCAAGTGACTTCAAGAATGTTCATCCCACGCTGCAACAACCGCTCTTTCCTTCTATGCAGCACCATGGAGTTGCTTCTACTAGTTGGTAGAAGCCCTTGTCATGACTATGCCCTTGCATCTGTAAGTGATACGCTACAAGCCCTCATTATAGTTCTATATCAACCTTCCAAAGAATAGGTACAACAAGTCAACCGATGACATCCATATAACTAACATTGGCACGGTTCGGGTCGGTTCTGAACCCAAATTGGAACCGTCGGTTATGTGAAACCGAAACCGGAACCGCTAGAGTCGTGGCGGTTCACGGTTCCATGGAACCATCAGTTCTGGCGATTTCGGTTCTGGTTCCACGCGAACCGTGTACCAAGGAATTTTTTTTCATTAAGTGGCTGCCCCCCGCGCACCCCCCCCCCCCCCCCCCCCCCCCAAGCCTCCCCCAAACACACGCCCCAGTCCCCTCCTCAATTCATTTTGTATTCTGTGTTTTTGTTCTTTTTCCTATATATGGTGGGTCGGAACCCGTTGAACCGCTGGTACCATGTGGACGAACCGATGACGGGTCCTTCGGCTGTTCATAACCATCCTTGACGGGGCTGTTCTCGGGTATGGAACTGCTAGGGATGGTTCGGGGCAGTTCGCGGTTCGGAACCGCTCCATGCCGATGCCTACGTATAACTGGAGATCTTGCATTAAGCAAGTTTTTAATGATGTAAGGCCTGTAAAGCCTCCTTCAAAACTAAAGAGTAACCATCTGCCACCTTAGCTGATGGATTCCAAGTAAGGGCAGCATGCATTCATTAAGGAGTTAACCAATCTTTTAAGTAAAACTTAGTGTGGTCGCTTTCCTTCATTGTCTAATGCTTTCTTGTTTTCTTTTTTTAGGTTGATATAGATTCGGTTTTACGTTCGCTGATTCATATTGTCATTTAAGATACAATGAACTGAGTTTTAAAAATTTATAGAAGCTAAAAGTTCTAATCAACTTTAGTCACAATATTAGGCAAGCACACCTATTGATGTAGAATAGAAATAATTAGGTCGTACTCCAAAGGATCGTTAGCACCTACCGTACTCACTCTCATTTATTATCTAACCAAAAAATTCAAAGATTGTTTATAGACATGATAATAACAAACTATCTATTTATTTACAAGTTTTAGATCAATTGACAAAAATAATAAGTTTGAATTACAAAGAATAACTTAGATCTTGCTTTAGTGAATCCTTATCATGCGATTTCAATGAAAATCTCAAAGAGACCATTGTTGAACTTCTTGAATTGTCAAATTCACTAAAATATGCTAAAGTCTCTCTAGAGATCATTAACTTATAAACTTAAGTTATGTTAGTAATATTAATAAAAGAAACGTTAGAAATCATTTATCAAGTAGACTATGCTATGGACGAGCCACTGCCTTGAAAGCGAATTTAGGTACGACTGTGGTAAAAATTAAAGAACGTTATCTGCTCCCCAAGGTTAATACAGTCCACCTCCAACACGTGCACTTATGATAGAGATTTGGAATAACAAGTTTTTAATTGCCTAGAAAAAGCTCTCATAAAACACAAAAGAACGATTTTTTTTTCTTTTGAAGCACGGATCTCACTTTTCTACAAAACTAAATTTTTTTCCTTCACCTTCAAAAGAAATTAAAATTTTTCAAATTAAAGTAATAGAATGATGGTTTCTAATCATTAAATTTTTCTATTTCTTTCAATTAGAAAATTAAAAGAAAACGTTGATTTCTGAAAAATAAAGTATTAGTCATGGAATTAAAAAACTTTCGGTTATGAAATTTAAAATATTTCAGTTAAGGATTTTTAGAGTTTAAAATATAAAATCAATAGAAATAAACACAATATTTATAATTGAGACCTAGGTCGAGTAGACGGTGCATGCTCATGTGGTCTCATTTCCAAAAGACTCATTTAACACATTTAAGCCCATAACAAGTCACATTCCAATGAAAACATAATACTTGATAGAAAAATATAACTTTTTTAGATCACCAAATGATTGAAAAGAAGCAAACTTACCTAGTAATTTGATTCTTGTTCTTTCATGAAGTAAGTTACAAGCTTGTATGGGGTTTTATGATTTGTCTCTTTGTATAATTCTTTAGAGAGAAAGATGTGTATTTTCTTTAGGTGAGGGTGAAATGGGGTTGTTGTTGTTGTTGTTGTTAGGGTAGATCATAAAACCCTCTTATTTATCAAAATATGATAACTTTGCCCTTCGCTATAATTTATTTTTATATTACAATGTTCACAAGCCTAAATCAAAACTTGAGCTCAGCTCGTTTGGGTAAAGGAGATTTATTTTTAAGATTGAACTTGACTTGTAAACCAATTGAGCCAAGTTAACCTTAAAGCCAATTGAGTTTGAGTAGTTCGCGAGCAAATAACATCCACTCAATTTGTTTGCAACCCTATACATCGGTCAAAATGCACATGTCGGATCAAGAAGTAAGAAAAATTAGTGAAGGTAACAATAATGAGTAAATTTTCAATTCAATATGATATTTATATATAATATTGGACGAGCACCTAAAGTTCAAGTATTAATGATGACATTCTTTCTTACATTTCTACTAGTATGTAATATGGAAGTGATAAGCATATTACCAAAAATTACCATTTTAAAAGGAAAAACTTTGTTCAACTTTATAACGAAAATGTTCATTTTTTTCCTTAAAAAAAATTTACTTTCGAAATATCATAAGAAAAAGGAACAAGGGGTTTAGTGGTTAAACACTTGATATATTTACAAAAAATTTTAAATGAATAAAACTTTAAAAAAAAAATTCTCTCACCATCATCATCATCATTTCTTCTTTTTTGATGTTTCCCTTCTTTTAACATTTTACCATGAATTGTCATGCTTTTAGTTCAATTAAGAGAGTAACAAAATATCAAATATTCAAAATTGATACCTGAATTTTTCATAAAAATTCAATTTGGTATCTAAATTTTAAAGTGGTCAATTTAATATCCAATGAAAATTTTCATTCCTATATTTCGGCTAAAAAAAAAAGTTTTCATGGCTATTTATACTACCTCAGTAACTTTGTTTACTCTATTTTTTAACGTGGAAGAAACAACCTATTAAGGTTAGGTGATATTAAGAGTATTAATTAAAATATAACTATATATTGCCTAATTTAAATCCGTAAGGAGAGCAAAGTTCCTTCCAACCCTTCACACTATACTCAATCGTGATCAAATCACTAAAATAGTTAATATTCCAATTATTATATTTATTTTTGAAAACACACTAAGAATACTCAAAAGGGGGTGAATTTAGTATTTATACTAAAAGCTCAAACAATTAATTTTAATGGGCAGATAAAAAATTAACTTTAAAAACAGTAGATATATGCTAGCAAATACAAGATGAAATTTTAAAAGATATAGGGATAAAGAAATTTAATCCAAATATAATGTGGAGTTCGATCCACTTTCTACTCTCCATGGTCCACCAATGCCTCAATCGAGGACTTCAACACTACTGTATTGATTTCATAAAAACACACTCAAAATGAGCACTACACAGTTTTTTATCGCACACGTAGGAAATAAAATATTTCTTTTATCTCTCTAGATGATCTCTAATAAATTTGCAAATAAATGAATAGAGCACTAGAAATATTTTTCTCTTCTTTTGATATACAAATTAATGAATAAGAGAACAAGAAAGTAAATGGATTCTTTGTTTGCAAATAATCGCACTTTTCACACTTCATTTCTTTTGAATCTCCCAATGACATCATATATATATTGCCTTCAAAAATTCAAATGTCTATTAAAGATAGTGTTTTTAAGTCGCCAAGCATTTAATGCACTTCAACAGCTTTTTCCTGCCATATTGGCTCCAATATTTAAATTGTCATGCCTTAGAGATTCGTCGCGCCTCAAATTTGCACTCAACAATTCTTTACTCCATCGAGCCTTAAATTCAAACTGCTACGCCCTAAGCTTTAACACATCGAGCCCTTGACATGACCTTTAACTAAAGTTGTACATTTTTAAGCTTTTTCAAGTCTTGGTTTAAACTTGTCACGCCCAAGTCGGTAGACTTGTCAAGCCCTCAACTGACTCCTCGACCATTGATTCTACATTTTTTATCTTGTCAAACTTTGGCCTTAAAATTTGTCGCGCCTTGAAGATTGAAGTTGTCTAGCTCTCGATTGATATTGTTCTTGCTAAAACCTGTAGAAACTCCACAAGAGCGCACAGCATACACACACACACACACACACACACATATATATATTTGACTAATTAAGTATAGTTTACAATAATTGAATAGTTAATTGTGCATTATATTGTCTCATCAAAATCCACAATGAACATACAAGTTTAATAATCTCCTCTTTTTTATGAGGATAATTATATACGATTAACTCATTTTCAACTTAGCATACTACACCTCAATTAATCATCTGAGTTTCAATTCTCAAGTTTAATTCAGAGATATGATACTTAACTTTAGGGAAATGCAAGCTACACTTAATACATTATTTTGCTCTCCCTTTTTATTTATCAAAACAGACTTCATGCTTGCTTGTTAATTGTGATTCTACACTTCTCATCCTTTGTAGTCATAAAAAAATGAGAGACTTATGATAATGCGAGCAAGGAGAGATGCACATACAACATAAAAAGGGCTTTATCCAATATGTACATCACAGAACAATTACCTCATAAAAAGGACTTCACAACAATGTCTCACAATAGAGGGCTTCACAGATGTTTATACTCATGCAGGACTTCACACACTTTCCTACACACGTAGGACTTCACTCACTTGCTTACACTTATGTAAGACTTCACGTTGCCTCATCACAAAAGGCTTCACAACACTTGCCTCAATACATGAGGACTTCACAACACTTGCAGAAATAACTCACAAAATTTGCGAATTGCATATCTACTCAACAAATGCAAACATAACAAATCATAAGCATCACATAGCATATATGAATATTTAATACTTCTTTTATCCTTAAATCAAGTTCTTGATTATCTAGTTTCCATGATATTTTAGTACTCATCTTGCTTAATTATTCTCAATTCTCTTCGCAAAGTGAAAAAAGATCTTCACTCAAAAGTTTTGTAAAAATATCAGCAATCTGATTGTTTGTATCAACAAATTCCAAGCTGATATCTCTATTTAGAACATGACCTCTAATGAAATGATGTCTAATTTCATATGCTTAGTCCTTGAGTGTTGAATCAGATTTTTGGTTAAAGTTATAGTACTTGTGTCATTGCAACAAATTCGGATACTTTCAAATCTTAAACCATAATCAAGCAAAGTTTGTTTCATCCATTAAATTTATAGACAACAACTATTAGCAGCTATATACTCAGCTTTAGCAGTTGAAAGTGCAACTGAATTTTTCTTCTTTGAGCGCCAAGATATTAGGGAATTTCCAAAATATAGCATATGTCACTTATGCTTTTCCGATCTACTTTACATAGAGCAAAGTTAGCATCGGAGTATTCAATTAAATCAAAAGAGGTGAACTTTGGATACCATAAGCCAATTTTAATCATGCCTACAAGATACTTGAATATGTTGGAAATTTAGGGCTTGTAAAGCTCGTTTTAAGCAGCAGAAATATTTTTTTTAAGATAAATCCCCAATTTTGAATCCATGCAATTCAATCAAATTAGTGTGGCCAAATCCATGCAATTTAATCAAATTAGTGTGGCCATAATTATACCTTTTGATGCTTTCGAAAATTCGGATCTAAGATGCTACAAACACGAACACCCTTTACCGTATCCACACGAACAAATCACTAATCGGATCGTACACATGTGCTAGTACAATGGAACTATTCCTAATGTGCTTAGGAATATCACACGAAGGTCTTTACTCTCACTTTTATGGTTACAAACTTTCTCTAGTATATTCTAATGTGATGGCATGCATCATATCAACCTGGAGGAGACCATTGTGCTCCATTTATAAGATGTTGTGTCTGTTAGTTACTTACCCTAATCTTATTAGGGTTTTCTTTATTAAAACGACACGTGGCTTATAAAATAACAATTTTATTTAATAATTATTTATTATTCTTAATCTAATTAAGAATAATATATAATTAGATAATTCCCGATATGGTTATTAAAACAACCTATGATCCAATTGATTTATTCTTTGTGTGTGACCTTGTAGATTCACTTAATGTTGGTAATAGTCCTCAAACATCTTTTAGGCGTACAAGACATAATTGGTCTCTAGCAAGACATTACGCTTACCCAAACTAAGTGAAGATCAGTGATCCAACTCTACCTAATAACAGTCAGCTATTTAATCCGTTTGTCATACGATATCTTATGATTAAACATAAGGTGTAGATCAATACACTCTTATATTGCTTAATCATATGTTTCTTGACTCCAGAGTCTGACTGACCTTAGCGAATGACATTGATAACTCTTTATCAGATCATTCGAGTATGGCCATGCATTTATTAGTCCTACTCATCAAGAGGCCCAAAAGATATCTCTCTCAAAGTAATAAGAGGAACAAATTCCTTCAAGAACACTCATGTTCCTTTACAAGACTTATTCCATGTCCAAGTATAGTCTTATAATCACCCAATTAAAGATGATGAAGAGCTGAATTAAAAATGGAACTTGTTATGTAGGAATCCATAGTGTCATTAGGCCAAAGGACTAAAGCAATACTATAATGAGAAATACTTATCATATTGATCCATATAGTATTCTCATGTTTGGTTATTCCAATACAATTTACTCTTACATATATCCATGTACTGAATCGATATCTCATATCCATGATCAGTAAAACATGATCATCATTCAACCAACATACTAGTGTTAAATCAGTAGTATTCCATATAATAAACGATAAGGGATAATTTAGAATAAAGTTATAAGGAATAACTAATTATTCAAGGAATAATTTCATCAAACTAAAAGGCCAAAACAACTTTATAAAGAAAATGACTTATATTACAAAGATAAACATTGATATGATATAGAAACCATATGGCTTAGGGTACATCACTAGCAGAATATGCATTTTACTATACTAAAATGTGATTCTTTTGGGCATAATTGAAATCGTGCACATACACATTTTTCTCATGTTCATCTTTATAAAGTTTTATGTTTGTACTCGTAGGTGTTGGTCTCATTTTATAATTATCCATTTTAAATCTTTTTAACAGATCTCTTGTATATTTTGATTGATTTATAAAGGTTCCTTTTTCAGGTTATTTGATTTGAAGACCAAGAAAATAATTGACTTCACCCATCATGCTCATTTCAAACTCACTCTTCATGGACTCAACAAATCCATTTATAAGATTTATATTAGTAGCTCCAAGCACAATGTCATCTATATAGATTTGCACAATCAATGTATCTAACTTATGATTTTTTATAAACAAAGTTGTATCAACTTTCCTTTAGAAAATCCATTGTTTAAAAGGAAGCTACTGAGTATTTCATAACAAGTTCTAGGAACTTGCTTTAAACCATAAAGAGCTTTGTTTAGTTTAAAAACATGATCAGGGAATTTATTATTCTCAAAACCTGGTGGTTGCTCTACATAGACTTCTTCTTTTACAAAACCATTTAAGAATGCACTTTTGACATCTATTTGAAAAAGAGTAAAATTTTTGAATGCCACAAATGCCAAAAGCATTCTTATAGATTATAGTCTAGCAATCAAGATAAAGGTCTCATTAAAATCTATGTAGTCTTCTTGATGAGAACTTTCAGCAACTAATCTAGCCTTATTTCTTGTTATTATACAAGATTCATCAAGCTTGTTTCCATATATCCATTTGGTTCCAATAACAAGTTTATTTTTAGGTCTAGGAACCCATTTCTAAAGATCATTTCTTGTGAATTGGTTTAATTCTTCTTACATAGTACTTATCCAAAATTTATCTTTTAAGGTTTCTTCAATATTTTTAAGTTCGTTTTAAGATAGAAAAACAAGAATACTCATGTTCCTTAAAGATGATCTTATTTGTATTCTATTTAAAGGTTCACCAATTATTAGATTTTTTGGATGTGCTTTTTCATATTTCTATTCTTTAGGTAAATCATGATTATCACATTCATGCACAGCATCCACTTTATGTTCATTATCATTTTTGTCATTATTTCCAAGAGAAAATCTATCCAAATCAACACAAACAGCTTCCACATCATCATTTGAACATAAATTAGGTAAGGAATCATCAAAAGCAATATGTATAGATTCCTCAACAACTAAAATTCTTTTGTTAAAAACTCTATATGCTTTACTTGCCAAAGAATAACCTAAAAAGATTCATTCATCACTTTTAGCATCAAATTTAGCTAATTGTTCTTTTCCATTGTTTAGAATGTAACATTTAGTGCCAAAATGATGGAAATAAGATATGTTAGGTTTTTCTCCCTTTCAAAGCTCATAGGGGGTTTTCTTAAGAATTGATCTTATAGAAACTCAATTTGAGATATAGCAAGCAGTATTTACCGCTTCAACTCAAAAATATTTTGGTAAAGTGTTTTCACACAACATGGTTCTAACCATTTCAATTAAAATTCTGTTTTTCCTTTCGGCTACAGCATTTTGTTATGGAGTTCTAGGTGCTGAAAATGTGTATTCAATGCCATAATTACTGCAAAGATTTTCCATTTCATAATTTTCAAATTCTCCCATAGGATCACTTCGAATATATAATATTAAGACTTTTTTCGTTTTGGACTTTCTTGTAATACCTAAAAAAGACATGATTTATTTCCTCTTTAGATGCAAGGAAGAAAGTCTATATATATCTAGTGAAGTCATCAACAATATCTAATGTATATTTCTTGCCTCCCAAACTTAGAGTTTGAGTAAGATCAGATAAGTCCATCTACAATAGTTATAATGGTCTAGTAGTGGAACAAAATCCTTAGACTTAAAAGAAGTCTTGGTTTACTTTCTGTTTTTGACATGCTTGACAGATCCGGTCTTGTTGAAAATTTATTTTTGATAAACCTTTGACAATATTCTTTTTAACAAGTTTTAAAATAACATCCATGTTAGCATGTCCGAATTTTCTATGCCATAGCCAACTATTGTCATTTTGAGAGTATAGACAAGTTTAATTTGATGATTTAAAGTCATGCAAATTGATTTTGGAAATATTTCTTTGTCTATATCCTTCAAAATGAGCTTAGTTATTGTCAATTCTTTCAATAGAACACTCATTGGCAAGAAAAGTTACTTTAAAACTATTGTCATACAATGGACTAACACTAAGCAAATTATGTTTCAAATCATCAACAAGCAACATAGTATAATAATTAAATCTATGTTTATGAGAATGTTACTTTCACCAAGAATGGTTGATTTGCAATTGTCTCTAAAGGTTACACTCTCTTGATCTTTCAAGTCTAGTGATGTGAACTTGATACATCTCCATTCATGTACCTTGAGCAACCGCTATCCAAGTACCATTTATTACTCTCACTTGAAGATCCCTACAAAACAGATTATTATCCTTGGTACCCATTTTAGTTTAGGTCCTTTTTGGTTAGATGGAACAAGAATCTCTCTTTTGGGAACACAAACCAACTTTCTTTGATGATTTAAATGCATTTTTTTCTTATTGCACAGTTATGTCAATATGACCAGTTTTCCTGCAGTAGCTACGTGTCCCATGGGTGGGTTTTATAAATCTAGTTTTACGAGACTTGCAGCTACTTTCTCTATAGCCAATTCCATGTTTATTTGAATCACACATTTGATTCATAAAAAGCATGTTTAGATTCTTTTTCCCATTTGTGATTTAGCTATAGTGGCTTTTGAATCATTGGGGCTAATTTTAAACATTATATTTTGTTTTTTTTAATTTTTCTACCTCTTTTAAGATTTTATCACTACTACTACCAGCACATGTAATATTATTATTTTTATTTAATGTTTTAACTTCAATATCTAGCAAATCATTTTCAATTGTTAACTTCTTATTAATTTCTTTCAACTTATCATTTTTGCTTTTCAACTTTTTACGCTTATTATTTATCTTTTCATTTTCTAATTTCAGAATATTTATTTTATCATGCATCTTTCCATTTTCTAATTTAATTTATTCATGTTTGGTTTGCAAAATTTCAAGTTCTTCTCCAACTTCTGTCATTAGAGATTTTAGCATGCTGTTCTTTTTCTCTGCTTTATCTAGTTTACAACATACTTTTACATACATTTCATATAACTCAATATATGAAGGAGAAGAGGGAGAAGTTACCCCATTGTCTAGAGCCGTAAAGCGCATATTTTGATCATCTAAATCAAATGATTCTTCATCGCTCCATGTTGCCATATATGCTCTTTTCTTCTTCTCCTTTGATCTCTTCTTAAGTAATGGATAATACTCTCGGATGTGTCCTGGTTTGTAGCACTTGTAGCAAGTTATCACATCCTCCTTTTTACTCCTCGATGAGCTGTTCACCGTCCACTCTTTTTGACTTTAACCTAGCCTCATGAACTTCTTGAACTTTTTGACCATCAAGACCAGTTCCTTATTTTCATCTTCATTATCGTCCCTAGAACCTTGACTTGTGGCTTTTAAGGCAATTGCCTTCTTATTGGATTCCTCTCCTTACTTTTTGATGAGCTCATGGGTTTTGAGTACTCCAAGGAGTTCTTCCTTACCCATAACATTCAAGTCTTGAGCTTCTTCTATTGTTGCTCTCTTTGCTTCCCAATCATTAGGTAGTGACCTGAGAAGTTTATAATTAATTTTCAAGTTAGAAAAGTTCTTCTTAAGTATACTCAAGGTTTTATGATATTAATGAATCTGTTATGCATTTCATCTATTAATTCATTAGGAAACATTTTGAAAATTTCAAATTGACCACATAAAACACTTCTTTTAGTCTCTCAAAATCTAGTAGTCCCTTCATAAGTCTTTTCTAGTTCATCCTAAATTTCTTTAGCAGTATTACATGAAGATATTCTGTTGAAATCGCTTTTATTTAAACCGCAATGCAAAATATTCATAGTAATTTCATTTAAATCTAATTTCTTCCAATCATCTTCACTATAGTCTCATTTTTCTTTTTCTTCTATGTTTAAAGGCTCATTTTATATGATATTCCAAATTAATCTATTTTAATCTTGAAAAAAAAAATTCCATCCTACACTTCCAATAGAGGTAGTTACCTCCACTTAAAAGTGATGACCTACTGATAGCTTGCCCATCTAGAAACCTTAGTGCATTACATATCATGATCTTTACTCTACTATGTGATTAAGCCAAGATAAGATAGAAACTAGCTCTGATTCTAAATGAAAATGCACTAAGAATACTCAAGAGGGGGGAAGGAGAGGAGGGGTGAATTGAGTATATCCACTAAAAGCTCAAATAATTAATTTTAATGGGTAGATCAAAAATTAACTTTAAAAACAGCCAATATATACCATTAGATACATGATGAAATTTTAAAAGAGATAGGGATAAGAAATTTAATCCAGAAATAACGTGGAGTTCAGCTCACCTCCTACTCTTCATAATTCACCAATACCTCAATCGAGGACTTCACAACCATTGCATTGATTTCAAAAACACGCTCAAGATGAGCAGCACATAATTTTTACTGCACACTTAAGAAATAAAATATTTCATTTCTCTCTCTAGATGCTCTCTAATAAATTTACAAATAAATGAACATAACACTAGAAATATTTTTTCTCTCTTCTTTTGATATAAAAATTAATGAATAAAAGAGCAAGAAAATAAATGAATTGTTTGTTCGCAAATAATTGCACTTTTTGTACTTCACTTCTTTTGAATATCCCAAGGACATCATATATATAGCCTTCAAAAATTCAAATGTCCATTAAAGATAATAACTTTAAGTCACCAAGTATTTAATGCGCTTCAACGGCTTTTCTTACCACACTAGTTCCAATATTTAAATTGTCGTACCTCAAAGTGCTATGCCTCAAATTTGCACTCGATCAGTCTTTATTCCATCTAGCCTTAAATTCAAACGGTCACATCCTAAGCTTTAATACATGGAGCCCTCAACGTGACTCTTGACCAGAGTAATACATTTTTAAGCTTTATCAAGTCTTGGTTTAAACTTATTGTGCCCAAGCTAGTGGACTTATTAAGCCCTCGACTAACTCCTCGACCACCAATTTTGCATTTTTTATCTTGTTAATCTTTGGCATTAAATTTTGTCGCGCCTTGAAGATTGAAGTTGTCTAGCTCTCGGCTGATACTATTCTTACAAAAACTCCACAAGAATGCACAATACACACACACACACCGCATTTTTTTACTAAGTATAATTTACAATAATTGAATAGTTAATTGTGCATTATATTGTCTCATCAAAATCCACATTGAACATACAAGTTCAACAATTTTAACGATTAGATGGTTGATTGAATGGTTCCATCGATGGAATCTTAGAAACTCCTAAATTGTGTCAAGAATATAGTAAAAATAGTCATAAAAAGTTTAATTAGATATTAAATTGACCATTTTAAAGTTTATGTACCTAAATTGAATTTCTATACAAAATTTAGTTATTAAATTTGACATTTAATCTTAAAAGAAAAGGTGAAATTACAATAATACGATAAGGTATTTAAATAATTTAATCAATTTCAACTGTTAATTGAAATGAAAAGAACAAAATCTGAGGATTTAAACCCAACTTACGTTCGATTAGGTTTCATATTTTATTCGGCCAAACGTCGGAATGCTTCAATGGATGAAATTCTTCCACGGTTTTTTAATAAATGTGAAAGCCTGAAAGCCGTCAAATCAGGGTGAACTTCCCAAAGCAGATTTGGCATGTCCCTGGGCCTAACAGATCACTCGTTCGGCATGATTGAGATGGACTGTTCCGAATTGGAACATGCTATGCCACGAAGATTTTGATCTCTAAATTTATTTTTTAATGTTTATAAATCTATAAATTAATGATTGTAATTATCTAAACTTTTAGAATGTTCAACAACATTATTATTATATATTTTCTTTTCTCTTCTAATTTCAATTATTTATCATACGTAATATCATCTTAAAGATCAAATTTAGGAAAAAAATATATAGAGAGAGAAAATAAACTTAGAAGCCCATCTTAAATTATTTTCTTTCTTCTGCTAGTTCAGGCTATAATAAAAATAGCTATTACAGACATAGGTTATGGCTCTATTTAGATTGTCTTTTTTTTTATCTCATCTACATTTATATTTACATATTAGTCAGATGATTAATAATTTATATCCTAACAAACAGCAAACATATCACTTTATATTTGGAATCGTAGATCACTTGCAATGAAAACCTATAACCAATAGTGGAGCCTTAGGAGAATTTGTTAGGACTAGGTTTAACATTTTTGAAACCCATTAAGAGGATCGACAAACTTTTTTAGTAAGATTAGTGTTTCATATAACTTTTAGCCTATATCTAATTTGTAAAGTCTATTAATGAGCAAAATTGTTTTTTTTTTTTTTTCATATATCTATTTTTAATAAATAATTAATTGAAACTGACATGAAAGCGACGCCAAACCAACACCAAATGCACTACTTAGAGTAGAACAAACTCTCAACTAAGTCAACTAACACATGAACATAACCATTTCAATTTGTTAGGAGCGGATACGGACACAATGGAACGAGTAAATACAACCAATTGATCTTTGTTAAAACGATCGTTGTGACAAAATCATCCTAAACAGCTTGATATAGATATACATACAGATATATGAATTTGTGTACCATATACCGTGGATGTGTAAAACTTCAGTTGAGGTTTACGTATGTTAAAATGCACTAAATATATGTAGATGTGCCCATTTAATAAAATCATCATATAAAATATGTATATTGAATAATTAGTTAATATATTTGACTAATGTATCTAACATATCTATTTAATATCTACGCGCAAATATATAAGTAATGTGAGACTTGAGTGTTCACATATCATTTGATTCTGATATATTTGAATTCCCTATTTGTCACAAATAACATATATTTTATACAACAATTTAAATTATTTTAGATACTATAACTTGAGTATGACTAATTTATTTCAGATATTTTATATATATGTGAAAGTGAATGTGGATGTACATATATAAATTAATATGAATTTCTGGCATCTAATATCTTCATTTTGACATTTTCGTTGTTTTTTTTATAATATACATTAATAATTTATATGCTTATAGACTAGTAATTTTTAATTATAATTGATCTAATCAATTTATTTATTATAAGATTACGTGGCTTCAATTGATCAGTACTTATTTTGATAAGGTAAATATAGGCTGCACGTATATTATCTCACATATAAATTATTTAAAATAGTATTTCATTAATCCTCTAATTTGAAATTCACCGCTCGTTTATTCGTTGAATAAATAAGACTATAATGGAATTTCTATTATAAAAATGGAATAAAACTGTAATAAAATTTTTCTTTATTAATTTTTTATTTAAATGGTGGTATTTTGAAAAAAAAAGAGTTTCAGCATTGAATTAGTATTTATATGTTTGAATAAAGAATGATTATTCAATATTTTATGTAATAGGGATTTATTATGAAATCGCTATTCAGTGAACTAAACAATATAATAGCTATTCGTAAGAAATAAAATTGTAATGAAATTACAATCACAGTGAAGGAAACGAGCAATCAATGTCTCCCTTTCATATTCAGATTAGAGAAGCTCGATCTTATACAGCCTTGAACATGTTTCTAGACATTATGCTCTTTTCATTAGTCTAAAAAATGTCGTCTAAAGTCCATATTTCAAGTATTACAAGTATCACTCATTATGCATTCAATTGTACTGTGCGGTGTGCACGTTTCATTAACTAAGAACGTATGATATTCTATTTTAGCAAACTAACAGTACAGTGCTGTGGTAAATTCCCAGTCGCTTCTACTATCAATTACCATATTAGTGAATACAAGTTAACTCGACTTCAAAATTCTATACCAAAACCATATTATACTTCTAAAAAATCAGAGACAAGAAGAGAATATAGGCCGATTTATGGATCCAAACCCGTCAACCAGAGCACAAAATCCGCCAGGTCTATGAAACCAACCAATAATCGGTTTCCTGGGGTCCAGCTCCCATTTCCCATGAAGCACAGTTGTTGATTCTCCGCAGTAGGAGCGGGTCCGGGTCCCAGTCTATATGAAACAGAAATGCTTTTAAAATCTTCCATGGAGGACGTGATGTCTGTTTGTCTCAATTGTTAGGCATGTCCAAGCAAAACCCAAAAGTTTTAAAATGTCACTTCTGGTTTCTACATTGAAGATAGCATAGCAATGACGAGTGCATGTCCTCCCAAAAAAAAAAAAAAGAAAAATCTCATATCTGGATGCTCAAAAAAACATTCGTTACATGCATCACACTGTGAACTGCATATTTAGAACAATCAACAGTTTCATTAGTAAATCTAAAACTTACCCACTAGGGCAAACACATTCAGACTAAGTCTTAATATATAAATAGAGTAAAGGAAAATTGGTAACAAAGTGCTAAATCAAATCACATGCCATGTGAGAAGGAGTACACTTAATCTTTTCAAGCAACCTATCCAATTCTCAGTCGAGCAAATCTGATGCTGCAGTCTTCCTGAATGCGTCTATCAGAGCTAATTGTTTTTCTAGATACTTACTTGGAATGACATTGTCTGCTTCCATCCTCTCCTTCATACCATAAGCAGGGATTTTTGCATTAGCATAAGCCTTAATAAGATGCTGGAATTGCCGCATGCGGCTCGTATATCCAATCTGTCTCATCCGATGGAATGTTTTTTCAGTATTGTGAACATCACCCCTATTCGCATACTGCTCCATCAGAACCATGTAAGAACTGAAAAGTGGCTTCAACTGGTTCTGGTGGACTGCCTTTTGCAAAATTGAGTCAGCTTTTTCTACTTCACCTGCTTCTGTATAAAGTTTTACCAACGCATCCCAAGCCAATGGACCAATGCGACACCCACTATCCGCCATTCGTTTGATTAGATCCTTCCCCTTTGAAAGCATTTTGTTGCTTGCGTACACCTTTAACATTGATGAATACTGTCTTGATGTAGGCTTTTTACAATTTTTGCATAGGATTTCAAAAACAGCCTCTGCTTCATCAACTTTTTTCAACTTGCCCCATGCTTCTATGGCAGCACTACACTCATCAAGCCTTGGATTTGATTCACAAACTTTCCACACTCTACTCACTTCATCAGCTCTACCTAGGTCAGCATAAAGAGGAAGCAACAATCGGCAAGCCCACCTGTGCTCCTCTAGGTTTCCACCTTCCATCTCCTTCAATATAGCCTCTGCTTTTTCTTTCAAACCACCTGATATATAATGCTTTGCCAAAATCGCTTGGGTTTTGAGATCAGGCTTAACACCTTCAGCCTTCATGGTTTCAAGAATTTTGTCCATCCCTGCCATGTCATTAAATTGACCTTTAGCATCTATTAATATCTTATAAGTGAGGACAGATGGCTTGATATTTTCTTTCTCCATTAACAACAGTACATCGGCAATTTTCTTCTTGTTATTCTTCTTGTAGAGTAGAAGTAACTGATTGCAGGCGAAAAGTGTAATAGGGAATCCTTGGTCCTTCATTTTTTTGAAAAGTCCTTCTGCTTTGTTTAAGTTATTGGAAGTAACATAATGTGCCAACAAGGTTCTGTGGACTATTTCTCCACGAAAAGATTCTGGGATCTTATTCATATAGCTTTCTGCATTCGGCAGTCCACGTAGCTTGGCAATCAAATCAAGTCGAGATGCATAATCTCTCTCGATAATGTCAAACAGCTTACTCCTCTCCAACCACTCCGAGAACTGAAAAGAAATATTAGACATAGATCAAAAGAACAGTCAATGATAGCACAAAGGCATTGAAAATGCAATTATTATGTTAATATCACTGAATATCAATCTGCTCATAAGACACTGATTTAGAAACAGAAACCCAAAAGCACGAACAACAAAACATACAGGATACAGGGAAAGAACATCAATGTCCAGCTTCCATACATTACACATTAGGGATAGTATGGCTTCTTGCATGGAAACCATGTTAGCCACATAGAAAGTTCCTTCAACTCTTTAGAAGTTAAGAGGACTTCAAAAATACTTAATACTGTAAGATTTTCAAAATGTGATTTTGATATTGGAGCTAATGTAAGGAACCAGCTAGTTGTGTGACCATATTTGAGAGGTCAATTCCATATGGATAGAAAAAGAAAATATGAATCTAACAAAATTGCAAGATGCATACCTGAAGTGCTCTCACAAACATTCGACGCTTGCGAAGTCTGCTTATCACTAATCCCGCTTCTTCTCGGTCCACAGTTTGTCCTTCTTCAAGCCACTTGTCCATAATTTGCTGCACCGACTGTCCTGAAGAACCAACAATGGCATTATACAATGGTGAGGCAGTCGTACCTCCTCTTTGTTTTCTATCCTCAGGATCAAGTTCAGATCCTTCTAACCCAATATTGTCATGAGAATGTTTTTCAATGTCCTCGTCATCAGATATCTCCAATTCAGAGGTTAATGCATCTTCATTTCCATCATCTATGCCATTATTCTTGATATTAGTGGGTGTTTCTAGTTCAGAAAATGCATCATCAATTTCGTCTTCTTCTCCACCACTTTTTGCACCAGCTTGTGAAGAAAAAGCACAATGCCCTGAAAAGTTTTGCGTAGCAGCATTTATACTGGAATAAAATCTTTTCAAAGTCGGAGTTCCGTTTGGTAATACTCGAGAAGAATTAGAATTGTCATGTGTTTCTTCGAAACATCCATGGACATATTCTAATTTGGGATAGCAAGCACGTACTGATACTGTACTAAAATAGTGATTCCTGAAAAAAGAGAAGAGTAAACAAAGAGAAAAGCATGCGTGCAAATAGAATAAATCATGAAGCAATATGCAATCTATTTCTTCATGGAAGCTATCTTTAGATTACACTTAAGATAGTGAAAAGTTAACCCAAAAAAAGAAAAAAAGAAAAATTGTTCAACAAATTCTGGTAAGGTTAGTGTTCTAAACAATTAATACCAAGATGAACAGAACTACAGAGCAGGTTTTTTGGTTAATTAACTACAGAGCAGTTACAGGGGAAGATTTCTGTTCTCTCTCTCTCTCTCTCTCTCTCTCTCTCTCTTTTGGGATGAATAACAGGGGAAGATTTGGCATTATAATAGTTTCAGGTTTGTGTATCATACAAGATAAAGCTAAAGCAATGCAACTTTTCTCAGGATCAAAAACTTTGTAAAGAGACAGGTTTATTTGAAAGAATGTGAAGATATACTTGGAACCAGTTAATGTAGTTAAAGAGTACATTATCTACTCAAGTTAACAATCTAAAGATAGAGCTGTCAAAAATATAGGAATAGAAGGAAGCATGAATTACCACCCCTTGTCACCAAGTCAGCAACCTCATTTACCATTAGTCTAATTTCTATAAATTTCTTACTTGCATATACCAATTAATAGTGGCAGACTATGAAAATGATTATTTATTTAACATTTCCCTGTGCATATCAGCACTAGTAAACAAAAACCATGAAACTACAAAATATCACATAAATATCAGAAGTACAAGATGAGCTCCTTTTGTCTTTCTGGTATAATAAGGAGACTTATTTGTATGGCAAACATTCATCTCGAGCTCCAAACAATCCAACAACAAAAAAAGTCTATTTGATCCCTGTCTCCACCATTTATAAAAGGGCAATGTACAACAAATGTACAGAACAGACAGCTTATTATTTTTTTCCATTCATACATAGCCAGTTGTGGTTCAGAAAAAACACAAACCATGATGACAAAAGGAGAGACAGTAACTGTTCAGGGTTGAGGGTCTGTATACTGTATGTTTTGCATAAAACATTTTCTGTAGTTTTCCCTCTATCAGTCATAATCAAGTGCTACGATTACCAAACATAATCATAGTAATAATTTCAAAATGTTGTAAACACTATGGCTTTTAACGCTGTATGATGGGAGACAATGATAGCAGGCAGCCTTCAGTGGTGATGGTTAACAACGATTTCCTTTTTCACAAATTGAAACCATTTTCTTCATTTTTCCATAGATATTTTGTAAGATGTAAACGACCATAATTTCATTATCTCCTACCTTCACCTTTCACTATCACTGAAAAGAACTGATAGGGCAATGATTCAAAATTACTATGATAATATTTGATAATTGTTAATTGTAGATATTCGATTATAACAGATATCTAAAATAATTCATTTTTCCGCGTAACAAATAGACCGAAGATTCATGACAATTATCCGGGTGCTTGCACTAACCAATATCGGTGTTCCAGTCACTTGGAAATAGGAACTCATAGTCTAAAAACCGTGTCTTACTGAAATTCAGTTTTCCAAGTGATTATTGCTTAAGGTTCCCACCATTCCTCATTTTCAACAAAGGTGCCATTGCGCAGAACCGAACCCCAAAAATGAAAAGCCTTTAAACTTACTTAGCAACAACCTCTGAATACTAATCATAATAACTAAACAAAACATATAATTCATATAACGTTCGTGATATAAGTAATTTAACAGAATCTAAGGGAAAAATCAAGATCGTTGCATACATAAAAAATGTGTGCGCGCAGAGAGAGAGAGAGAGTGAGAGTGTTACTTGATAGGAAGAGAAGCTCGACGAAGAGCCCACATTTGGAATGAAACCTGAAGAATGCAGAAGAGATTGAAAGAAAATGAAATGGGAAGACGGGTGATGATGAAAATAATAAACCCTATATGAAAGATGATTTTGCAGCTTTATTTTTGGTATGAAGCTTCTAAAACCCTAGTGGAGAGAGAAAACTAATGAAATTGGAAGGGTTTTAAAGGATTTAGGGCAAACACGTCAATTTTAGAAGACATTTGGGGTTTTCGGCAATATTAGGAGGGACTGCTGAGCAAAAATTCCATAATTACCAAAACTTTATTGGTACAAAATGAAAATATTAAAAAAAAGAGAGAAGAAAAAGTTAAAAAAAATAAAAAAAAGCCTTCTTAATTTTGAAAAGGGTTTTAGGGATGCCATTTCACCAAGTTTTTATTTGAGTATTTAAATTATTTTTTCTAGATGGATATACTTAACTTTTTCATTAATATTTGATATGCTGCAACTGATTCATTTATATAATTATTTTATATAATAGTGAAATTCAAAACTAAAATTCAAATTTAAATTTTATATAAAAATTCAATTTGATATATGATTTCTTAAATTATCAATTTAATATTTAATTAAACTTTTTATAACTATCTTTTATAATTTTCTTAATATCGTTTACTACATTTACCGACATAGAAAATGAAAAAGATAATTTATTATTGAATTTTTACTATTTTCCTAATGTCACTAGTTTCTATTATTATCTCTTTTACATTAGAAAAAAAAATTGTGTCAAGTGAGAGAGAATAAATACTTATGAAAATTTGGATTAGATATTTAATTAATTATTTCGAAGGTCACATATAAAATTAATGTTTCTCCTTAAATATATGATATAAGTAAATTAATATTAATTGTAAATGCAAAAATAGAAAGGAAAATAGTAGGGACTCAAAATTGTGGAAACTGAAAATGTACTTACCTTTGTTAAAAATAATTCATTATCACCATCATTCATCTAATTCGATATTCATCTGTTATTCATTTGAATACATAAATTGTTAAAAATAACAATAAATCTTTTTCTATGGTCATATATAATTTGGTTATTTAGATATTGCTAATGTTAAATTCTAAGATTCTAAACATTAGAATGTGGATTTGATATCCTTATCATTTGAAATAAGGCTTTGGGACATAATAATGTGAACATTGAATGCTATGATTTCTCTAAATGTCACTACAAGAAAATTAATTTGTGGTAGGGTTTGCTAGTCCCTTCTAAAAAGGAAAAAGTTCCTACCATAAGTCATCGTAAGGCATTAATTTTTTCTTCTAATTCTTGGCACTAATAAGTCATTGTTTCTGTGAAAAACTAAGGATAGGGATGACATACCTTCCATAGCTCCCCTAATGGCAGGGACACATATCCCTTCAAAAATTATCTATATCTATTTCAATATTGTGAGAGGGATGTATGTTCTAAATATGTGTCAATATTATGAGAGGGATGTATGTCCTTGATATAAATGACATATGGCAGGGACATTATCCCTTTCAAAAATGATTTTTTTGTAAAAGAAAATATTAATCGAATGAATATTACCACAAATAATTATAACATCCATTTAATTATATTAATTTCTACCATGGAACACTTGTATTTATAGTAGATTAACCCTTGTCTATACAATGACAAGAGGTATAAAACAACATTCAATATTAATATGAAAAAAAGTTAATACACCACCATAAGTGTTTACAAATGTCATATGACAACCATAATTTAACATCAACATCACACCATCACAAAACTTAATACACACCTTAGTCTAACACTGCCATCCAAAACTAACATAAAACAATCACAATAGTCTAACCCCATCATCCATCAACACCATCATACATCCACACAAAGTCAACAAATATCCTTTAACAACAACATTGAAAAAAGAAAAAAAAAAGTCAAACATAACTAATTCGCACTCCTACCACTAGACCCTTTGGGATGGTCTTCTTGAGGCATATACACACCACTCCTTGGTATGGGCTAACAATCATTGGTGCTAAGCAAATTATAGATATAGTATTACTAATGCTTTAAGGGCCAAAGAATGATTGTGAATCTTGTCTTCCTGATGATCCTACAAAATTCTATGACCTAAGAAACATAGAAAAAAAGGACAGAAAGATTGTCCTTATAAGTGGAACGTTGGCATCTGCGAACTAAACATTTGTGCCATCAAACCTATCGGCATTAGTCTATTGGAAGGCTTTCTATTGTTGTTTACTTGGGCATGTGGAATAATGCTACTCGAACCAACTCCCCACGAGTTTGGTCATGAACCAAATGAACAAAATTGCTACATAAATGCTTATTTGCCCCTCAGAAAGCACTACCAGTTCTCTCTCAATCTATTGGTCCCGCTTCATATTCTGATTTTGCTTTTTCATCATCTCTACCTTCTCACGTTAGCTTTTAATCTCTTCGATTGTATTGTTTGGTGGCAAATCATTAAAATCATTTCCAATGCATTGTGATGATGGTTTGGGACCACTACGACCCATATTGCGCCTATATCCAAGTCTATGACCAACTACCTCCCATAAGATAGTTAGCTCATATTAGAGATGCAACCGGAGAGGGTGTGGAACGGGTCTTTTGAAACCCGAACCAGACCTAATTCTTAATGGGTGTCCCAGAACTCGAGAAAAACCCTATCGAATTTTTTTTATCATTCCTAAAACCCAACCCGAACCCAAGATTTTTTATTTTTAAAAAAAAAAAGAAAAAGAAAGAATTTTGTTTAAAGTTATTAATGATATAAACACTTATATTTAAAGAATGAATTTTAGACAATAATATCATATAAAAGAATACAAACACTTTATTTCCACTTATTTTCACATACATAGAATATAAATGGGATTCTTGCTTTAATAACTTAATATTTAAATTTTTTTATATTTTAAATTTATGCTAAGTTGGGTTTCCCAAGGGTTACATAATAAACCCGAACCCGACCCAATAACTTATCAAATTTTTTTTTTTATCCCAAAACCCTATAATGTTTTTAGCGGGTTAGGCGGTCATGTATCCTATAATGACCAGCCCCGCTTGCATCCCTAGCTCATATACCTCTTTTGCCCCCTCTTCTACAATGGCATGGTCATAGTTAGTTTTCTTGTCTTTCCTCTTTTCCTACAAGGTAAAAAATAATAATAATAATGATAATAATTAACTAGTGTTATTGAAGACATTTTCAAGGTAACTTAAGAAATAAATTTAAGTTAATAGAGCTTACACCTATATGTGCAAGGCATGCCTTCTGATTGAGAGCCAAGTATGGGAGGCATCCTGATACCGATTTGTAAGCTCAAACAACTTGATTGGGCTACATTTCTAAGATTGAAGAATGAATAGAAGGAAATTAAATATTTTATATTTTACACTTTGTAGATATCTTATAACATCTCATGTCCTAGGTGTTGACTTTTATACATTAGTTATCCATAAGGTTTATCACATAATAGTTTATTATAGCTAAAATACCCCAAATCTTCACCAAGATTAGAAATTGAGTTTAGATAGATTAAATAAATCAAATGAATTATAGGATTTAATTAGACAAGCTGACAAAGTTAGATTAGTAATTAATTAAATGAAATTTGAGATTTGAAATCTAAATTCTCTAAACAAGTCATTGAAATGTTTAGAGGATTCCTAAACTCTTAATTCTTAGCCTAAACACTAATTCCTAAATCTTTACAAAATTTGAGTTCATTTGCTTGAATAAAAATATCAGTTCTTAAATCCGAACTCAAATTAAATATCTTTTATCTAAAATAAATTCTCAAATTAAGTTCTTATTGCAAGTTCTTAATTTCTAACATATTGGTTCTGAAACAAACTTTTAAATACTCTTGAAACTATAGATATTTGATCTTATAGTTCTAATACTATACCTATAATCCTTTATTTTAATTTTAGTCCCTATCCTTTTCTTTTAAAGCCCTCTATCCTCTGCCTCTCTCTTCTTCTTCTTTACTTCCATCGGTTTCTTTCCTTCTTCTCTTTCTTTCTTTCTTTCTCTCTTTCTTTCTTTCTTTCTTTGATCTTTCCTTCTCAATCTCAAACCTTAGACAAGATCAAGAAGATAAATTAAAACTAAGCAATAAGATAGGAAAGAGGAATCAAAGCTAGAAGAAGAAGGAATTGCATCATTTAGCTAAAAAGCTAAGTTTTCTATTTCTATTTCTCTTTGTTTTTACTTGCAATTTACACTTGTAATTGATGAATTGATGTTGAATTGGGTTGAAAGTGCTGTTTATTTTTGTAATTGTTGAGTTGAAGTTAGATATGGGGTGAGTTGGAGGAAGAAGATGATGAATAGTGGTAATGGAGGTTGATGAAGTTTGAGATGTTTGATGTGGTGAATGTGAAGTTTATGTTGTTTGAATGTTATATTGATCATGTAACAAGCTTTGGGGAACTTTGGAATGAGTTTAAACAACTTTGAGAAGTGTTAAATGCATTTCAAGAACAAAGGAATTCGTAATTTTGTCGTTCCAGTGTGCATAACCTTATGCACGGCCATGCACAAGCCCGTGCAACCCTTAAAATGCTTAAAACTTTGTCTCGGGTCACTTTTTCATGCTCTGCACGGCCTCGAGCACGGCCATGCACTTGGCCGTGCAGACTTCCCCTGTTTCGCAGCCGTTTGTATTTTAGCCATAACTTTTTCATAAGACCTTCGATTGAGGTGATTCAAGTTGCGTTGGAAAGCTTAAAAAGAGATCCACAATTTTCATGTTTTGAGTTTTTACAAATTCGAAACTTTTCAATGCTTAAATTTTGATTCTTTCCAGCTATAACACTTTCCAAAACAAAGTCAAAAACTTGTTTTTGTTTGTTAAATGTGTTTTGCTTAGGAAATGGATCTTTTTGAGCTAAAATGAGATAGATAAGTGATATTTGATGTGTTGAGTGAATTAATTAATGTAATTAAACATGGGTTAAGTAGATTTATAGATTTTGCAAACAATTAGATTAAGTCTAGAAGTTAGTTATAAAATGAACTTAGTTAACAAACCTAGATTCAACTTGACTAAATGAACTTTAATGAACTAAAATGGATTAGATTGTTTAACTTTGATGAATTTGGATAGGTTTAAGATAACTTGGGATTAAGTGATTAGATCTTAGATATATAATGAATTAGTAATTAATCTAAGTCTAACTTGGCTTAATAAACTTTACTAAGCTAAAATGAATTAGATTGATATAAGCTCTTGTATGAATTTGATATAAGTGGATGTTAGTTTAATTTCTTATATGATTTCTTTCCTTTAACAGTGATGGATATCTAACATATCTTCTGAGATAGCTTCTGCCTCTGTTTGGATTTCATATTCAAGGTACGCAGTAACTTGCGTGATGATTGATAGGATAGGCATCCTAAATGGATTAATAACTTAAAGACGGCTTAATAATTGATGAGTGTTGGTTGTGCTTTATGTCGTTGAATCCGGATCCGGGGAGCGACAACCTTGTCATGATGTAATGGTACGGTAGTTAGGCACTTAGCCCAATTTTTTGTCATGATGCAATGACTCAAATCCATGATGCAATGGTGGTTTATCTTAAGGGCTAAGTGGGTAGCTAATAGAGTTAACTGTATCGGTATATTCTTTACTTAGGCTCGGGAGGAAATAATATGTTTTAGTTCACGGGTATGGGACCGTTGAACTAATTGATGTTTAGACCGGGATAAGTGGAGTGTATAAAGGAGTGTGAACCCTAGATGATGCTATTAATATTCTTTATCGGTTAGATATAGGAGATATAGATATCCGGTCTATCTATATCAACCCCCTGAGCAGCTGCCGTACTCAGGACCCCCAGATTCCCATTGGCTTGTTCCAGAGTGTGAGTGCTCCATTGTTGATTTGTTTATTGTAAAGAAAAGATAATAACTTGTTGATTGTGCATTGCATTTAGTTAAGCTCGTGTGTCACTCCGTCTGTGATTGTGTTGCTGTGTACTGGGCTCCGGCTCATTATTGTTGTTGTTATTCTTTTTATAGGTATTATTGTTGTTGATGTTGATGTTGATGAGGATGATGATGGCAATGATGATTGATGTGATGATGTTGTCCCGGGTTTTGGGCGATTCTGAAGATTTGGGAGATGAGTGAAATGCAATAGGACCGAGATATATTTGTATTTTGTTTCTTCTTTTGTTTTGTTTTATAAGAGGACTGGATTTAATTATAAATTGTATTTTCTTTTAAGGGCTTGTTAATGCCTAATTGATTGTAAATGATTATCTACCCTTAAGAGTAGATCATAAAGTGTTTTTATAAAGTTAGTTTCTTAGAAAACTGGTTGCTCTGTAGGGAGTAGAAGTTTATAAGTTGTTTTATGAAATTTGATTTTTCGCTGCCGAATCCAGTTATTTAGAAATCTAACTAAAAGATTTTATAAATTCTAAAATCGGTTTAGCAATGTTCAACATAAACACCTTCTTTTAAGACAACCTTACGTATAATTCATAAGAGTTATACGTGGTTGGGGACTTGGTGTGCTTAATTTGAGAATTGAGCATGTCGGGTCTTTACAATAGCAAACATGGCCATATATGTACATTTGACTATAAAAGGTAGAGAGAAAAAATATATATATAGGATGGATCAGGGCCACATATCTAGTAAGATAAATGCCACATAGATTGAAACAACTATCCATACAATGAAATCAACATATCAACTTAAAAAGTACCATTCTCAAAAAACTAAAGGATAAACACAATTTATACGTGCCAATACATCATTCATGGAGAACATCTCTAAATTATTATTTCATTTCGACTCCCATACACTACACATTATAAGCATACCATACACAACACAATTTCATCATCATCATCATCGTCATCAAACCGTAGATATTCCCTTTATCCACAAAACAAAGCCCTTTTTCACTTTACTTTACCAACAAGCAATCTTACTTTTCCCATACTTAAGAAATTAAATTACACCCTAATAAAAGGCGTCACAGAAATATATATATATATATATAGTATTATTTTGCATCTTATTTTTAATTAAACCACAATATATATGTTTACATTCAGTTCATACAAATCCATAGGGGCACTATAAAGTAAGTTTAGAGGACAAGTTTTTGTTAAATATTTTTTTTTAATTGAAGAAGTATTCCAATATTTCCAATTTTATTCCATATACCAACAACTATGGAAAGAACAAGCATGGAGTGTCAGTAACAAAATTATAGGTGTGTAAAATGAAAGAGGGTAGAAGTATAAGTAAATAAAATGTATTAGATAAATTAAAAAAATTTTATAACAATATACAACAGAGGTAAATTAGCATATGAATTAAATTCCTAGGACCATCTTAAATTTCTAAAATTGTAATGATGTCAATTCATTCTTCAGCATTGACCGTCGGCATCATTATTATTCTTATTATCCCACTCTTGGATTAGCTCACATGTTTGTTGCTTTCTTTCTTAGTAATTATTTCATCCCATTTTTACACACATACCTATTCAATCTAAAGTAAATCATAAGACTTAGCTGAATATTTTCCTCATAAATGTTAGTAACATTAATCCCATTTTGAAACTATCAAACTTCACCCATTGAATCACTTAAGCACTCATAAGGAAATTAAAGCATTACATACATTCATTCCATGTTTATCACATTGAATCAATCACTTTTTTGATATAACGTACCCATATTTCCTACCAACAATGTAAGTTCTTCCCAACTCAAAATGTCAAATGATAGAAACAAGCTCTTCATTGTATATTTGCAAATGGCAACATGCATCTCATATTCAAATATTCACAAACATCAACGAATAGATATAATACTTATATAGAGTAGCTTTTGACA
The DNA here is from genome assembly GCA_024138025.1 of Combretum micranthum. Lineage (NCBI taxonomy): Eukaryota > Viridiplantae > Streptophyta > Magnoliopsida > Myrtales > Combretaceae > Combretum > Combretum micranthum. Next base: position 1,861,612 of record JAMXBD010000077.1, read on the forward strand.
AGGAAATAGATCGGTGAACAAAAATCCTTTAGCTAAAGAAAGTTTTTATAACCAAATGAGATATTTAAAAACATCATTAATAAATACATAATAGATTACTATTTTTACATTATAATTAATAGAGTATAAATAAATCAAATTAAAAGATATGATGCAGGTTCAAATATAAATTATTCGATGCATGATTGCTTAGAGATATAACTCAAGCTTGGCCAATAATAATACTCGATACGCTTAGAATCGATTTAAAAAAAATTCTATATAAGGCTTCTTGTAGTTTAATATAGTAAATGACTTTTTTATTAACTATCATACTATTGGTTCCTAATCTCAACCACAACTCTAAATTCGACTCAAATTTAGCTAAGTTCGTTAAATCTTATCAGCTTAAATATTTTCGTTCTCCAAAAATAGTTTACAAATAAGTTTAACTCCAACATATACTTCTTTGTAGTTATCTTTGTTGGTAGTATCTACTCATTTGTAGAAAACGAAAACTTCAAGAATCATAGCCATATGGGAAAAAATTTCAACAAGCATGATGTGTTGTGATTTTAAATGAGTGGTAGATAAATACTAATGTATTTTAAGTAAAAAGTGAAAATAATATATAATTGAAAATACCGTTGAATAATTTAAGTCTTTTTTTTTTTCCATTTCATTCATTCGGCTTCACTTGTTTCTCCCTAATTTTCTTCTTAGTTGCTTTTATTAAGTAAATAATTTAACATTGTATCATCACCTTTAATCTCCTACTATCTAGCCATAGACATGCACAAATTATGAATCGCACTTGTAGGCAAAGTGCATGATTATCAAAGATTAGGCTTGAGAGGCATTTCATAAGATTTAAGAAATTTATATAATTATCGCTAGAATATTGCAAAAAAGCTAAAAGACAAAATACTACAAACGAGCATTGACCGAGCCCACGATTTTAATGGAAATGTGATATATCATATTAGCAAAGAGAAAAATAAATAAATAATAAATTTATGGTATTCAAATGATTTCATAATTCTTTACGTATACTAAATTAACAGGAAATGCAATCCATCATTTTTCCCTCTCTATGTCGAAAGGTTGGGGTGCCACAGACACTAGTTAAGTTGAGAAACTTACCTCTTTTGCTTATTGTGCCCTAAATGATGTATTGTCTTATGTATTTGTCCAATGTTACTTCGACCTATTTTATGTGTTGGTGGTAGATTTTTCCTGTAAGAATTAATATACATGAGAAGGTTAATTATTGATATAAATTTTATTTTACATGACAACTAACCTATAAAGGTTACCTGATATATGGGGTTGCTTCTGAAAATTCACACATTTCTATCCAATTGTATGAATGGTGTTGCATACATTTAGTTACATGATTAAGAGCATCATCTAGATCATATTCCTTCCAAAGTTTTTTTGAAAGAACTTCGTAGAGAGGAATATGCCTTAAAAGCTTTTGAGTTAAAGGCAGCTCACCAATCCTTATTACCCTCCTAAGGAGCATCAAAACTTTCCTACCACATAGAAACATCATTAGTCAATTTATTTGAAACTAAAGTTATCAAAAAAAAAAAAAGAAGAGTTATCCATACCATAACTTTTCATATCGCTAATTTTCGCGATTCACGATTCAAACAATACCATATTTTTCCATTAGGTGTATGAGCAGTCAGTGGCAAGTCTTGCTTGATAAGAAACCAAAACTGACTAGGCAACAAATATATACATTCTCCATCTATAACTTTGCCATCACCCACATCAACTAACTCGAGATGGGGATACCACTTGTTTTGTTTGTAAAACTACTCACGCGTCTCCCCTTTGTATGCACCACAACCATTGCATTTCTAAATAGACCCATTAGCGATAGATCCATTAGTAATGTGAAGCTCATCAGCAGCTACAACTACATTAGATGCATCTCACAAAAGACATTTTCATCAATATTAGCTCCAAAAACATTGATTTATATATGTACAAAAATATTAAAATTATGAACTTAAAGTAGAAACAACCTAATCACCACATGCTTGTAAATGACCATCCTATTGAGAATGGTCCTCTCCATCATCTTCGTTAACTAAATGATGATCATTGAGGCCCTCAATTTTGCTCCTAAGCCTCTGGACCTAGTTGCAACATGTTAGTAAACCCACCTTGCATTTTTTAACCCACAATATGCTAGTGCCTTAGTTAAACAAAATGAAATCCATACTTTAGAATGAAAGGAATATTGTATCGGCATATCAAAAACGCCTTTAGGCCAAACGTATTGGAGGGGGGGATGGGGATTCCTTAGTTACCCATAAATTTTGAATTAACTAATCCTCTTGTGGTCATAGATAAAATAATATCAATGAAACAACCTAACTAATCAATTGACACATATTTTTTCCTAAACTTAAGTTCATGATTCATGTATATAAGACCCCAATATCGAGATGTCCCACTTCTTACACCTTACCTTTTAATATACTATAACCTTTCAAGAACATTAACATGACTAATATTAACAATAAAAATTCCTTCTCCCAACTTGGTACCTCTCAATGTCCTATCAATCAAAAGATGGTTATCAATAATTAGCAATTGTCCAAACAAAGGCTCTAAATTTGTAGTGTGAATTTTATTCAAAGACATAAATTGTGAGTATCTTAATACTTATAGCCGTTATTATATCCTGAATTGGTCACTTATTACTTGGTATATATTTATGATTAGATGTTTCTTTATTCTATATTTGTATAAAAAAAAATTCCATGCAATTGGATTATAATCGCACATATTTAATTTACCATATAATGAGGTTCATACTTTTTACACTAACTATATAGATATTGTATATTATCCTATAATCAAAATATAATTGTATTATTTCCATCTTCATACTATCTATCATGTCACATCATAGATTTTCGTCGTATGTTTTCTTTTATAGCAAGTTGTGGTTGGAGTCATTTTCACAACTTGACTATGGATTGTAACATGCAGAAAATACAACAGAAATCTAACTGTCCAACATACAGAGGAAAGATGTTGAATTAAAAAAGCAAAGAAGCTTCATTTAATAATTAAATCGATTGCTTGTTGGTGTTGTAGAAGAGAGTAGACGCCTGTGATCAAAGTGGAGTAGGATAGAAAGAAGCAAAATGTATAGGGGATTGAGCCACCGGCGTAGCAACAGTAGTAGCGATTGGATAGGCAATTAGATTAGGAACCCCCATTATTGGAGGTGGAAAGGAAGTGCCTTTAGTACTTGAATGGTGAATCAAATTGTGACACTTGAAACATGGAAGAGGAAACACCCTGAAAGGAACGCGGAACGTGCAATGGATTGGAGGAAATGAAAAACTAGGGAAAATAGTTGATAATTGCAAATAATATAAAATAATAAATTTATGTCACATTAACAAGATATACTGCATATTTATTATATCCTATGAAAATGTTTTAACGTCGTGATTTATATTTTATACAATCCCTTAAAAAAATTGTCTCATAAAATTACTATTTTTTACGGTAAAATTTGTTAAAGTTTATAATTTATGTATATATTTACCATATAACACATCCCATTAAATTGCAATTCATAATTAATCTAAAGTATACAAAATCATGTATGTATATATTATATAATTAATAAAAAATTCATATTTACATGATGCATACAATTTATATATAAAAAAATAGTATTTATTATAAATGTAATGTAATATAAATTATATATTGTATTATGGTACATAGTGTCTATATATATATGACTACCTATGATACGTGTCATATATCGTATATTTCATAATGTGAATATTATATACACATATAACAATATAATTTCATTGTACATGCACAATAATAGTGCATAATATATATCTATAGACAAATATAAAAATAAAACGCATAGGAAGTGTACAACATATTGTATACGTTATACGTGATGAGTTATTTACTAATATATATATATATATATATATATATATACAAACCTTTTGTTCTTAATAATATACTAGCAACTTGTGCACTTGCGATGCATGTGTTAAAAAATTTTGAATTTTTTTTTATTAACTTTGGTCATCTAAATAATCTCAACTATTATAGTGAATATATAAATTGATGCAAAATGAAAAAGATGAAAAGGGAAAGGACTTTGCTATTCATTAACACTAATATTATTAATCATTTTCAATTTTAATTTTCTATAAATTTATTAGGGAAAAAAGATGTAAATGTAATGATGTAACAAACCAATTGTGATATTGAATAAAGATGAAAGACATAGTGGTGTCATTTATCGCTTGCTCAAATTTGGTAAGGGTTGGATTAGTTGTAGATGGGCTTAATTCGTAGTGTTATGGGGCTTGCAAAATAAAGAACCCATTAGTGGCTCATCAGGTTTGGGTCATATGCGGCCACTCCGATACTTAAGTTAGTGTTTATCATGAAGAGCCAGTAATTGATTAGGGAAGATGGTTTTTTATGTGACATTCCCTTGATTGATGTGATTCAGCTGTATTTATAGGTGACTGACCGATGATTATATAATTCGTGGGTGTAGCTAGTTGGAAGGCTTGATGATTATACCAATAGTAGGCAAGTAAAGATCATGGTGCCATGATCTCGTATGCACAGGTCGATACAAATTGAGACATAGTATACCCAAGTAGAAGTATCCTGTCTAAGCCTTTCGGAGAGCATTTTAATTAGTATGGAGGAAAGTCAACTAAGGCTTTGTGTGGATTTACTCTACTTTGGCTTAATGAGAGAGTGAGCTCAACTCGAATAGGCCCAAGGCTAAAGTTACATCATCAATAGTTGTCCCCTTTTACTCCCCTCATGGGAAAGGTGAATAATGTGAAGAGAACGATTGAGTCGAGCTAATGGAGGTGATTGGTTTGTCGTGCATCACTTGTCTAGTCTTAAGGTGATTAAAGCTATTCTTCTTATTGTCTTTTTGTATCCTTAGCAAGAAAATATACCATGTGGTGACACTATGTGGTGAGTAAGTAGGGTAGTTATTATTCCATACTTTGTCAGATGGTGTCACGCCTCGAAGGGTACCCTAAACGTGGCAGTCCACTGGACACAATATTAAAGCCTAGGAATGACCGCTTCAGTCATGCGAAGGCTTCCATACTATGTACAAGGCATCTTACACATGGAGGAGATACATCGGAGTAGTACATTTTATATTGATACAACTTGAGTAACAATATAAGGGAATACAATTCATTATACTTCGAATACAATTCACTATACTTCAATTTCAATTCATCAAAATATTTCACTACATGAAACTATTACAAAGCAATTCACAAAACCTAGCTAATATCTTCAAGCATTCTTATTTTCTGTCAGAATCCCGAAGTCATATTCTGCTCCAACCATCTCGGTGCCCACTTAGCATTCTTGAGATAACCTGTTCATTCAAACATCTATTTGGGTATAAACAACACTAGCTTAGTGAGAATTCCCTTAATCCCATACCATAACAAGCAAGTTATAAATCAACCATATGCTATGCATGAACAAACACATGAGCAGACAATTATGTATAGGTATCTGAAACCCACACATGGAACGGATTTACGCCCCCGTATCTTAGGTTAGGGATGGTATTGAAAGTTTACACGACCGCTGCTAGTCCCCGAGCCCTCAGCTCATAGCACTCGACTCAGCTAGGCTCACCCATGGAATGCATCCCCGATGCGCCTTAGTTCCCTATGAATGAGCTCTGACACCGGGTCTCATTATCCAAATAAGTCTTCGGACCATACCGATTGACTTACGTAGGAGTAGCACGCTACCAAATGCAACATGTCTGATGCAATGCATGGCCAATTTAAATTTTTGCTTAGGTCAAAATATTCATACATTCTTTAGAGTGACCAACGGATATCATACACATAATAGAAGTAATATGAACAGTGCAATTATCCAATCGAATCATGGTTTCGATATGCTTTAGTATTCTTTGGCATACTTACATCAAAGTCTCATCATCTATCCCATCCCCATTCATATCGGTTCTTATCTTGTTCCTATAATTCTAATGCAACTAGCTACAAGCACAAATAAGGTAACAAAATAAGAAGAAGACTCACTCGACCATTGGATCACCGGTCTCTTAGTAAAAGTAATTTGGTAGTAGGGAATCATCGATTTCGGGATCACCTAAAAAGGAAGATACCCTAATAAGTATTTCATCACTTAACTAATCCAAACTATATATCAAAACTAATCAAAATCGTAATTCTCGCTATTTGCGGAAGTCCCGACTTAAAACGGCCATAACTTGGTCATTTTAACTCAGAATTTTGCAAATTATATATCGATTTTTATCTACTTGGAAAGATCTATCTAATTATAATATTGTTTTCAAGTTTTGAAAATATTTGGGTCATGAAACAGAAGGATCAGATCTGATCAGTAACTATTCCGGATTCCGAAAAATAGTTTTGCAAAGGCTTGTAATGTTTCTACTTGACAAATCACGTATACATGAAATACGAATGATTTCCTAGCATGAATGACATGTGATGAGTTTAATGTATGCATGATCTTGATGATTTTTGCTAAAAAAAATTTTTATAACTTTTTATTTTGCAAGACTACAATAACAACTACTTATGAAAAATTTAGTTTGTTAACTTTGACATCACACTAGTGTTTTGGAATTCATTCTTAGAAATTTCTAGTTATCTTAGTTAAAATCGAGTCTTCATAACATATACTACCTAAGACCTTCATTTTTACATAAAAATTGTGTCTTACACTTTGCAAATATGTTTTCAAATAGGATTTACTCAAAAATCAGAATTTTTAGAAATCCACTTTTTGAATGATTCTTTGGGAAAAAACTTGTTTAATGCATTAAAATTTATGACTTCACTATACCTACTACTTAAGGACTTCATTTAATACATAAAACTTCTATTTTAAGCTTGGATAATAGGTGTTTGCAGGCATTACTACAAAATTACGAATTTTCTAAATTGAGTAGTAACTCAACATCTTCTATATTGTTTCTACTCTTTGTTTTACACATTAATCTCATCAAAACTCATTTCAACTTATAAAAATCACTACTTAATGATATATATTACCTATATCCTTCATTTTTCACATAAAACATGAGTTTTAGAGTTGATAAAAGGGTTTTTAAAATAGGGCTTTGAAATCATACGAATTTGTCTTTGAACATTTCAAACAAAAACTTTTCCTTTTTAAGTTCCTTGTTTTATTTGCCTAAGGATCCACCAACTACAACATCTATATGCACAGAACAAAACTTTTATGAGCATTAATGCATGAAAATATAAATCATCCATAAGATCATAAATGTCAAGTATGGTATAAGCATCTAAAAGCTAGATCCACTACTTATGATGTATGAAATGAAGTTTAAAAGCATGAACATGGATTTTTATGCAAGATCTCTACTTTACTCCACTTTTGCAAGCATGAACATGAAAATATTCCAACAAAAACTTAATCAAACAGAAGATCTACTCTTGTGATGGCTTGATATTCATGTAGTAGCATTTTCTTGTCCCTACCAAATACTCACAGGGACTTAGAGTGAAAATACTCATGAATAATTTTGCTATTACAAGATAAAAGGGTAGAAGGCTTAGGATTCATCATCTAAAGCTTTAAATAGATGAGAAATGAAGAAGAAATGAAGTTGTGTAAGTGTGTGTGGCGGTGTGGAAAGCTCATGGCAATAAGGAGGAAAAGAGAGGGTTTGAGAGCTTTTGAAACAAATGAAATGAAAATGAAGAGAAAGAAAAGAAAATGATTATTTATATTAAGTGAATTAGAGTTTGTTTTCTTTATAAAAAGGAGATAAAATAAAACAATTGGAGGCAAAAAATAGGGGGGTTATGCGCCGACCACAAAGGAGAAAGAAGAGAGAAGGATTTGAATTTGTTTTGAATTGTAATTTATGTAATAAAAGTATTAAATGTAATAATTTGTTAATAGACAAAAATTTCTTGAAAAAGAAAATGTAATGGAGTGTTTGTAAGGTTGTAAGACTAGGGTATGGGTTGTGTATATAGTAGGTTGTACTTGTGAATAGCAATAAATAGTAGACAAGATATTTACTTTACCGGTAGTAAAGAAAATACGGGAAAAAGGTTATAACTGTAATTTTTATAGCCCGAAAAATTATAAAAACGTATATTTTTGAATTCCTTATAAAATTTTTGTTCTAAAACATATTCTGGAATATTTTTCTAAATTCCTAGTTCCAGGGCTCGCTTTTTCGTAATGGAGCTCGGAAAGGCCCAGAATAGAAAATTTTTTCGAAATCGAAACTTTTATGGTTTGAAATATACTTTAGAACAATATTACACATTAAATTATTTTACAAAAATTCTTTTAGTTGAAAACAAAGAAAAGCCGAATCCAGGATTCTTAGGTTTCCCTTTCAAGCTTAAACTAACCCGGTTTAGGGTTTTGGTTTCCGATTTCTAGAGTTTACTTAGTTACTAGAAAAATCAGGTTTACATATAACCTGAAAAATTATATAACTGATATATTGGAAAATCTTATGAAATTACGAATTTATCGGTACTAATATCATATATTTAATATTTCGAATCCCGAGGTACGCTTTTTGAAGTCTGTACCCGATCGGGTTCGAAATAGATTGAAAATCCGCTAATCTTATCTTTTAAAACATCCTTATATTATCACGGCCTAAACTACACCCTTTACTCATATTCCGACTCCTTAGCTTAGGAATACGGGATTGTCGAATTTAAACTACTAGGGTTTCCTGGGAATTGTTAACTTAGGTTTTCCGGTTGACTTTCTGGTTTAGAACCCTGCCAATTTGGAATCTGATGTTTTATACCTATATAACATATTTAATTTGAGAATATTTATTTTAAATTTTATTTCGTAAGGATTTATTATCTCTTTAACGCTTTTGAAATTCTGAAATTAGGTTTTATACCCGAAGGTTTATCGTTACTTACTCTTTAATAATTTGTTTTTAGGTTTTATATTACCCAATTTTACAAGTTAGGGTTAAGCATAAAATTTGTTATATGTAGTGGTTTTGGATTTGAAGACTATTAAGTTCTTATTTTACTTTTAAAGATTTTCTTTTTCTTTAAGATTAAGAAATTTCTGGATTTGTTCAAGATTTCGGACTAATTGAAGTTCGGTTTTAATTGGAAGTCATTTTTAAAGTTTATTTTAAATGTTTATTTTGGAATTATTTACTGTAATTTTTTGGGGCTGACGGATAGCATCACCTTACCTAATTTGTCTTAAGCCGTTAATTTCATAGGTTGATGCGTATCTAACGATTAGGGTCAATTTTCCCTTATGCTTCATCATTATTCCCTTTTTTCAAGGCCTTTGTATGGTTTATAAATATCCATAAGTGGCAATTAGTCATATCTTTCACATTTCTTGTTTTTTTAATAGCTCCATCAATTCTTCTGTTTCTTATTTCCTTCTAGCATCCATATATCAACACTTTCGACAATGGCAGGTGAGAACTGCAATCTGTCTCATTCTATTAGCAAGGCTTCTCAAGAAGAAACTCCTAGGGTTGTTTCCCCCATTACTTCAATAATGTAGATTACCCCTATTCCCCAAAAGTTATGGAGACTAGAGCAAGCATGTATGGTCTCTCCACTGATGGTTACTCTACCCTTCTCAATGATAGTGTCCAATTATTTACGATGGTTGAGTCTTGTGGCAGGGACCTTTATGACATAACCGAAGTAGACATGGGAGACCATGAGCACGTGTTTAGTTCCCCTTCTAACACAGATGTTGATGGTGGTCCAAATAATTTATATAGTGAGGTTTCTGAAGATGTTCTTCATAAGGCACAGGATCACTGCTTTGTAAAGGCACCTACTAACTACTCCATTATTCCACTGAGACCAAGTGACCGAGCAACTTTAGTAAATGGGTCCATGTTTTGTGTTTATGTCAAGTGTCTAGATTTTGGTTTGTGTTTTTCATTGTCCAATTTTCAAGAAGATGTGTTAAATCACTTCAACTAGAGTCCGACCTAATTAATATCAAAATCCTAAAGGCTATTGATCGCACTCAAGGCTTTATGTATAATTTTATGTTGGAAGCCTTCTCCTCAGTTACTCCAACGTTGCTTCATGACCAAATGTTTGAACAACGAATGGCTCAATTATGGCAAAGGAAAGAACTGCCTTTTTTCATTAGGTTGGATTCGAGTGTAAAGGATTAGAAGGGTAAAATCATCATTGTTAGATGGAAAGAGAAGTTCCTTTCATGACTCGCCGGGTGAATTTGCCTCTAAGCCTTCCTCAATGTTTGTTACTCGCTAACGACCAATAGACCCTAGCAAAAATTAAGTCTTTTGTGGAATTGTGTCAATGAGTTGGTGTTGGTCTCTTTAATGCTAAGGAGGTTGAAAAGTTTATGGAGAGTAGAGGCCTTGTTTTATAGCACAAGCATTCTTCAAAGAACGAGAAAAGGATGCCTGAGGTATGATTCAAGTGTGATTTCCGAGCATTTGGGGTCCTATTTACTGAAGTGTTGTATAAGGAAATAATAGTCGGGCTTACTTGTCAATACATTTCCCCATTTGGTTTCTAATCTTTTTTCATTTTTGCAGGTGATGCTGGTAGAGGGAGAGCTGAAGACATCAATCAATTTTTTGTATCCTAGTCTATCTCGAAGGAAGGGGAGGCTCCTTTGCAGGCAACTTTGGCTCCAAGAGAGGGGTGTTGAACTTGTAAGGTCCTCGGTTAACTCAGGTGCCTGGAAAGAAAGGCCTTGATAGGATGATGCCAAGGTTTCTGTTGTTCCTTGTGCTAGCACCAAGTCTCCTTCTGTCAAAGGGGATGACCGTAGGGTTAATGTAGCCATAGGATCAATGGATCATCCATGTACCAATCGTTGTTTTGCTGGTCCAATAGAAATTGATTCAAGTTATCACAAGGAGTGTGTTCCATGCCAATTAAAGGTGGGAGGACATTTAGGCCGATTGTTCCCTTTCCCTTGGCCACTATTCCAACTGGGTTAATTGGTCAGGTTAAGTTATTGCATGAAGGTTGTCAATTGTTTTCTTTGGGTGTTCCTTCAGAAGGGGACGACCATTGGGAGTATTTTGCTTATGTATGTGTCCTCTTATTATGAGTTTGTTATCCTTCCTTCCTTTATCTTCTATTTATATGGATATATTTTGGTAGAGAATTGTTGAGTGTGTTGCTGAGGTGGTATTGTGTAGTATGAATTTCCAACAAGAGATCAATCGCTTAAGGTCGAAGGGATCCGATCAAGTTAAGCATTTAGATGAGGTAGGTTTAGCTCCTGCCACGAGTTAGCTTTATTATAATACTTGTGCTGTGTACCGTGCCCTTTGTTGGTCCCAAATAATAATCAAGAAGGGAGATTGAATTGATTATTACAAATTTTTGCCTTTAAAAATTAATCCCCTTTCAATTTTCAAAATCGAGAACAATATATCAATATAACAAATATGAAAATAAATTGCGTAAAATTAAAAATAGAGAGAAGAAGATCAAGCAGTGATTTATAGTGGTTCCGCCTTGTGCGTCAGTCCACTCTTCCAGCTTCGAGCTGGAGACCCCGTTATCTTATGGGTTTGTTCCACTATATCCAATAAATTTCCAATTACAAGCTTGTGCAATTCTCTTTGCTCGATTCTCACAGCTATTCTTTAGCTACAATCGATCTACAAAGTCTAAACTTGTAATTAAACTAACTCACGAGAAGGCAACAACACGTTCCTTCGTTTACAATAAAATAAAGAAATTGTAAGGTGCAGTACAAAAATATAATTTGCATAATTTAGATGGAAGGAGCTTTTCAAAAAATTCATTTTGAAACAGCGTTTGAGTCAACAAGAGGAGAATTGTTTTAAAACGTTCGGAGCAAATTTTCGCAACAGAGAAATATAAGTGAACAGTGCTGCTTTTCTTCTCCTGACCGGTGTTTTTATTTCTTCCTCTTGGCTTCAACATTAACAAAAATCAAATAAGTTACTATTGCATGTATCTCGGATGGATCCTTATCTTTTCTTTCAAAATTTTGTTGAAAGCTTATCTTCAATTTCAAATTCAAAATCTGGCCAAAATTCGAAATTCAAAGTAGATATTAATAAAGCTTCCTTCTTTTCTTTTTGATTCTCGGATTCTTTACCTGATTTGAATTTCTTGTACAGAGAGAAAATGGATAATTTTTCGTGATGTTCGTTGAAATCTTGTAAATCCGAATCTGTTTGTTCCTCATAATGTTTATCTTCACTCCTTCTTTTATTCCCATATATGCAGATCTGAATTTGAGATAAATTTGAATCTATTTTGATACTGAAGAAGTTGTTATGATTCTAAAGAAGTCAACTGGAACGAGTTGGATAAGGTTGAAGACAATGAATAGTGAACTTCGTAATTTTCTCGTTATTGTTCAGATTTGCATCTGATGCTCTGAATTATCCTCATGATACTTCCATTCTTTTTATTAAATCCCCTTGGATATTGTCCTACTTAGGTGGAACAATTAAGTATACTGCTCAAATATACTTAATAACTCGAAGCTAAGTCTTCAATATACTTAACTGTATCAAACTTAAATGAGTTTGAATACATTTGACAGCATGAATAGAAATTTCTCGTGAACATTTTGCTGTCAAAAATTGTAGGAGCACCTTCTGTACTAACTTCTGGATAATATAGTGAATCTTCCATTTTCATTTGACTGAAGAATATCCTTTGAACTAACTTCTGGTAAATTTCCAACACATTATACAATCTTCTGTAATAAGTTCTATATTTTCTTTTGTATACAATTTCACCTTTAGAAATCCATCTAACTTGTATCCTTTCATCTTTCTCAATATTGTTAACCTCTGTATTATTTTCTGGATGATATACTCATACCAAAATAAAGCCATAATTGAGTTCTTTTATGTTTTATGTTATCCTCTGGATTTTGAATATTATTAATTATCCTCTACACACTTAATAAATTAATTTGATATCTTCAGCTATTTTGTTATCATCAAAACTATATTTATAGAGAATCAACACCCTTTATTATGGGTTGAAGGCTGATTATACCATCCTTGAGTAGAGGTTCCGGACAAAGGATTAGTAAGCCAACAGCCATAAGGAAGAGAAGCCGGTTGCTAATAGGAGCATCAAAAGTTGCAATCTAAGTTGAAAAGCCATGACTCATGTTGCAAAGGGATGAGTTACAACCTTCAGTTGCTAGAAAAGTCATGTGAAAACCTAGCTAAAGCCTAAAGAGAACATAAAGAGTTGAGTGAGCTTGTTAAAGTTCTCAAGTTTGAGGTCATCGCTTTTGGTCAATGTGAACCGAGCTTTGTCATTAACACTATTTTGGCAATAAGGCATGGGCAGAGCAAAAATTAAAAATAATACGTAGGGTAGTTAACGAGATTATCCAGTAAATCCATGATCATTGTTCCTGCAACACAGTCCCATAGATTAACTTCCATTCTTATCTTTAGGTAGATGCTGTAGCTGTAAGCCCCTAGATTTTTCGGTAAATATAAGTAAACCCTAGAACTGGAAGTCAATCAGGAACCTTACAGTTAACCTAATTCTATGATTACTCTGATGAATCTAGATCTGGCAATCCCGTGTTCTTAAACCCTAGACAATAAAATTAAGATAATTATGGATAATGGTTCATAATAATATAGGAAAGCTTAAAAGTATCATATTCGCAATTTTCTAGTGTCTTTCGGATCCGAACGACATCAGTTTTCAAAAACCATGCCCTGATGCACCGGATAGTGAAAATATTCCGACAATACCATTAGACTCGTAAAAATATAAGGATTTCAAAAATATCGGTTTTAGAATTTTTCGGTAACTAAAAATATCATATATAGCTTACTTACGCATATTTTCTTTATTACTGGTATTTTAATTGTCTAGTCTACTATTCATAGTACTTTTCTACTATTCATTTATCTCTATTTTTTCAACTACCTATTCTTACAACCTATATACCTATTTCTTATAATTTTCTTTTTCCATAAAAATTCTACACCATAAATTACTAAACTTCTCTTATACTTTTCTTTTAAAATTAATTTTTAATTACTCTTTCTTTCATGCCATCAATTTTATTTTCTTCTTCATTTATTTAATTAACTATAATTTCTCTCCAACTTTTCCTATAAATACCACCTCCTCTTTCATTTCTTTCACACTCCATCTACTCGCAAATTCACTACAAAAACTCTCCAAAATTCTCCTCTCAAAACTCTCTCAAATTCCTTTCTACATACCCCCAAAATTCTCTCAAACACCACCACTTTTCTCCACCATCAAATATATTTTAGGTAATAAACTTTCTTTATATTACTTCTACCATGACATATAACTTTACATGATCATGGTGTGAGTTTCCTAAACTTATTGTTATGGAAGTTACACTATGTTCATGTATTGTTCTTGTTCATGAATATCCATTTCTATATTTCTATTGTTGTTATTATGTTTTGTTCATATCATTAATGTTATTATGCTAACTTCTTATTTATATCTAACTAAATATATTTATGTACATATATATATTCTTTAGAGCATAAAGCTCACTTGTTATTTATTTATTTCTATGCTTTGCAATTTATTTATTTACTTGTTTTATGCAAATTATTAAGACTAGTCTTTCTAGTCTTAGACTTGTCCATATCAAGTCAAAACAATTTTCTTTCTTTTAATTTCTTTTCTTTTGGGACTAATCTATTCTTAGTCCTGAGATACCTTGATGAAACTAAGGTTCCCAATACTTAATCTTATTATTTTGCTCTTATTTATTCTTGTATATATCTTATCTTATTATTTAATATTATTATATTTCTCTTAGTTACATATTCTTATTCATGCATGAACATGTTGATATTGTCTCAACAATTATGAAAAGGAGTTTTTTTAAGTAAAGAAAAATAAGAACTCTCTTTAAAAAAATTTTTGTCATCTAAGAAATGATTTTTCTATAAAAACATAAAGTTTTATCTTAACAAATCTTTGCCAAAGTTAGAAAAGTTTATCACAAGTTTCTAATAACAATAGTACATGGGATTTCATCCAAGTATATAAAACATGACTACTTTAAGAAACTTTAGTCACTACTAAGAAACATTTAGAAAAACTACATTTTTCAACTACTATGATGGAGTTGTGTGAATCTTAAAAAGACTAAAATTATTTTTAGAAATTTTAAAGTATTCTCAAAGATTAAGAAATGAAGTTAAAATAAGAAAACACTCACTTATAATAATTTAAGAAATTTTCCCAACGAAACTAAAAAGGAATTTTTCAAGTCTTGGCATTTTCCTACTTTCAAGACACATTGTTTTATAAAAATCATTTTTGAGATAACACCACTAAATTCATGCATATAATTTGAGTCTACATATATATATTCAAAGGATTTTTCAACTATAAAAATATCTATATTTTGGTACAAGAATTTTTAGATGAGAAAAAACTTGGAAAATTGTGTTTTTGAAAAATGGAATTCCGTAACAGTTCTGTAAGTCACTGTTACGAGGCCCAAATGGATTCTTTTGATAAAAATAACCTTAGAAACAGATAAATCCTTTCGAGTAGGTAGAAATCGGTATATAATATGCAAAATTCCGAGTTAAAATGAGCAAGTTATGGCCATTTTAAGTTGGAATTTCCATTCATACGAATTTTGATGAATTCAATAAGATAGAATTAGAGAATTTGATCATTTCGGATATTTCTTTTGCTTAGGTGTCGAGGACGAAGATCTTCTCTTCCTCGAGGATAACTCCGACTGATAGAAAATCGCTATGGATGAGTGAGTTTCCTTTTGCGTTTATGTATTCGCGCATGTGCTTATAGAATAGAGCACTAGATGTTAGGAAAAGATAAAATTGATATGCATGTAGGATATCATGGGAATTATGTATGTGAATTGTTATGTGCGATCAATAAACGATAAGTATATTGGAACCCAATCTGTGATTGATATATTTGTTTCTATGTATGTATTGCTATGTGTGCATTTATTGCTTGATTGAATTAATGTCAGATTTGAAATCCCCATATACTAAATTACTCATGCATATCACTTAGAATATAATTTCACATTTTTACTACTACTCCTCAATGTGGGACCAGAAAGGTAAGCTGCCTAGCTACATCTTGAGGACTTAGGACGTTTGGGGAATACGACCTCAAGTTGTAGTTGAGCCGGATCGATCGCTTTGGGAATGCAAAGCCCAAGGACTAGTAGTATGGTTCGTTGGAACCCCAAGATGCGCACAAACTTATAAGGAGGTCATTTGGGGTCTAGTTCAAATCATTTCCTAACCACCGATGGAGGGGTAAATCCATCATACATACGGAACCGGATAATCGTATGTACTGTTTGATCATATCAATATTGCATTTTATATGCTTGTTTAATAAACTTGGTTGAATGCTTGTTATGATTATTTTTATATAAGGAATATCTCGCTAAGTTAGTTATGCTTATAACCCAATAGACTCTTGATATTGCAGGGCCTCGTTTTATACCCGAGACCATCTTGATCATCCGGGTAGAATCTTTATTTTGGGAAGCTTTTGGAGGAACTCTGTTTTGAAGTCTTTAGTAGATTTCTTCTAAAGTTTTATAGTTTTAGTTATTTATCTTAGTAAAACTATGTTGTTATGAAAATTATTAGAAGAATGCCCCCGAGAAGTTGTAAGACTCTATATTTCGATGAAATATATTAAGTGTTACTTTGAATGTTCTACTGCCAATATCTTAAAATGCATTACTCCACCAGTCTCCCTTTGATGTAAATGTACGCCTCTGACCGATATGGAAGCTTTCGAATGATTGAGGTAATCATTTTTAAGTTTTAATATTGTGTACGGCGGGCTGTTACGTTTAGGGTACCCGTTGGGGCATGACAGTAGCATTGGAGAAAGAGGAGGATGTTGAGGATAACGATGATGATATTTGTGAAGGGGAGTAGGTGGCTCAAAATGCTAATGGGGATCTAGCATTGGGATCAACCATAGATCTTGCACCCGAAGATTGTGCTAATCAACCTCCAGTTAAGGAGGTCCTTCTAGTCGGTGTTGACCAAAGGTTAGGGCCCAATGTGGTTGTTGCCTCGACTGGCTCGACAAGTGGGTAGCAAGTGAGGGGTTACCTGTTCTCATATTGATCAGTTTGTGGAGGAGTTGAATAAAGAGTTAGCAATGAGGTGATAACAATCATCCAATGTAATTACGTCCTATGTAATGATGATATTTTTAATTGGGTTTTTCCATACTTTAACCCATCTTGTGTTTTCATATGACCTTTATTTTTTATTACTTTCATGCACCTTAATCCCGGGATTTGTGCCCTATCCATATTAATGAATACCCTTGATCGTCAAATCTTTATCGTATAAATTTGATGGTTAGGGTTGTACATCAGTTGCCTTTCCCGAGATTGGGACTTCATCATTGTCTCTTCAGGTCTTTGGTTATAAATAATGGGGTCTTTTTCCCCATTTTTGCTATCAAAAGTTCTCTTAAACTGTTAACGAAGCTTCCCTCTTCATTAGTAGGTGTTTTTAGTTTTGTAGCTTCTTCTTATGGAGTATAAGATTTGAGGATGGCTGGAAAGATCGAGCCCTTAGTGTCATGTTGCTATGTCTTCTTCTTATTTGGCTTTGAGCTTTCCTGGAGAAATTTTTTCTAAAGTAAGTATTGTTTGTCAATGGTGGCAAGATCATTTTTCTTGCGTTGCATTGTGTAATGGAGGTTGCTGGTCACGTTATTTCCAGTTATATGGAACCCTTGATGGTAAGGGAAGAGTGCTTGTGCTTAAATCGGGAAGTTAGCCCATTGTTTCTACCATGGTCTTAAATCTTCCTCTTTTGGTTCTCTTTTGGCTATTTAGAATAAGTTCTAAGAAAGATTAAGGTGGGTTTCTTTCATAGGCTTGGGAGTTAAGAGTATTTGGTGAACTAGCATGGATTCAATAAAGGGGAAATGTTTAAGTTACTCCTTCTTCATACAGAGGCTCGGTTGTTGGATACTTAGTTATCTTAGTTTGTTCATCTTTGCTCTACATAGAATTCTTGGTGCAGCTTAGCAAGGTAAGCAAATTGGCTCTTCCTTTCCTTATGTAATTAACAACTCCCTGATCATCTTGTTTTTCTCAAATTCCTCTGATTCAAATGCTTCGTGTTATTAAGAAGGTAGTATTGGCTAATAGTTTTTATCGTTAGTAACTTATACTGATTTGTAGTATTTGGCTAGAATACCATTTTAAACTACCCTAGTCGCAAAGCTAGTCAAAACTATTGTGCCATTTCCAATCAATAAACAAGTTTTGAGATTCATTCGTGTTGTTTCTCTTTTCCATTGGTTATATTACACGCATGCATCTTATGACTTGGGGCCTGAGCCTCGTAGGGGCTTTGGCATGGCTTGGGAATATGTTTTTAGAATGTAGATGCTGAGCGTTCATAGCCCGATCGATTAGTCTTGGGGCCTAACCTTGCTAGAGACTTAAGTTATTAAGACGTAGGTACAGAGCGTAAGTAACCCGATTGATCAATCCCTAAGGCCTATGCTTTGCTATGGACTTAAGGTTTTAAAATGAGGGTGCTGAGTTTAAGCAGCTCGGTTGATTGATCCATGGGGCCTAAGCTTCACTAAGGACTTAAGGTTTTAGGACGCAGGTGCTGAGCATAAGTAGCCCGATTGATCGCTCCCTAAGGCTTGAGCCTCACTAGAGATTTAAGCTTTTAGATCACAAGTGCTTAGTGTAAGCAACCCGTTCTATCAATCCATGGGGCCTAAGCCTCGCTAGGGTCTACTGATGCTAAACGTAAGTAGCTTGGTTGATTTTGTCCATAAGGCTTGAGCCTCACAAAGGACTTAAGCTTTTAGGATGCTGATCTAAATAGAAGCAGCCCGGTCGATCAGTCATTAGGGCTTGAGCCTTGGTAGGGACTTAAGATTTTAAGTTGATTGGTTCTTGAGGCCTAAGCCTTACTAGGCACTTAAGCTTTTTAAGATGCAAGTGTTGTGTGTAAGCATCCTGATCAATTGGTCTTTAGGGCCTAAGCCTTGCTAAGGACTTAAGCTTTTGGGACATGGGTGCTGAGCATAAGTAGCCTGGTCAATCGGTCCTTAGGGCCTGAGCTTTACTAGGGACAAGTTTTTAGGATGCAGGTGCTGAGCTTAAGCATCAGGTTGATCGATCCATAGGACCTGAACCTCGCTAGGGACTTAAGTTTTTGAGATGCGAGTGTTGAGTGTAAGCAGTCCGATAGATTGGTCTCTGAGGCAAGAGCCTATGTAGGGACAAGTTTTTATGATGTGGGTACTGAGTGTATGCTACCCGATCGATTGGTCCTCGAGGCCTGAGCCTCACTAGGGACTTAAGGTTTTAGGACCCAAGTGCTAAGCATAAGCAGCCTGGTCGATCAGTCCCCAGGACTTTAGCATCATTAGGGAGATATTGTCCACTGAGATTTCATAATGTCATGTTTCCAAGAAATAATTTGGAGTTCATTTTTTAAAATGGTTTCAAATACAAAATGAACTATAAGAAAACATTAAAGATAAAAAAAAAAAAAGACCACTTTCTAAATGAAATATTTCCTTAAGCTATCAACATTCCATGTTCTTGCTATTAATTAACCGTCCAATCATTCCAATAGGTAAGCCCTGTTTCTGAGTTTTTCCTTGACACTGACATGATCTTCCTAAGTGGGGGTAAGTTTGCTTTGTCCTTCTCTTGCTCCCATGTCAGTTAATTTTCAACATATTAGGTTGCCAAGGCGAAATTCTTTGTGCCTTGCTTTCTTATCTTTGCACAGGTGGCCGTAAGTTGGTATACGATGAGCTTTTGCTCAGCTTGATCTCATAGTTCTTCAACCGTATCTAAGTATGGCTTTAATGCAATTTTGGTTGACCTCCAGGTGGAATTCTTGCGTCCTATGAACCTAAAGTTCTAATTCAATCAGTGTATTGCTTTTGTATTAAACGCCAATTATTATAGTATTTCACCCAATATCGTTCGTTGTGTGGTCCTATATCCCCAAAGTACGTTAGGTAGTTGATCGACCCATCTAACATGGTCTCAGTCGACCATCTTTATGAGGCTTTCAGCTATGGTGCGGTTTACTACCTCCACCTATTCATTGGTTTGGGGGTAAGAAACTAATGTGTACCGAATCATGATATGATGATGCTGGCAAAATCATCTAAACTAATCATTGTCGAACTGAATTCCTTTGTCAGTAATTATGACCTTTAGTACTTCGAAACGGCATGAGATGTAGTTGGTTACAAAAGCTTATGTTGCTCATTTTGTGGTATAAGCCATCGCTTGTGCCTTTGTCCATTTGGTAAAATAATTGACTGCGATGATGATGAAACGTTTCTATCTAGAGTTTCTAAGGAAGGGACTAAGTGTATACATTCCTCATTGGGCAAATGGCCATGGGCTTGACATTGATCGGAGATAGTTGCTTAGTAGTGGGTTAAGGGCGCATTTTTCTAGCATTGAAGGCATTTCTTTGCCATCTCTATTGCATCTTTCCTCATAGTTGGCCAATAGTAGCCAAGTCATAGCACCTTTACATACAGTGTTTGTCTGGCAATATGGTTGCTGCATTCCCTTAAGTATAGGTCCTCTAGGACAACTCGGGCTTCTTCCAGTCGAAGGCAGTTGAGTAGCCCCTTAAAAATAATACATCATTCAACAATGTGTAGTTTGCAGCTTGATACATGAGTTTCTTAGCTGCTTTTTCATCGGTTAATAGAACTCCATCCCTTAAATATTTCTTTATGGGGCCCATCCAGCAACATAATGAGAGGTCCATTTCACTAGTTAGTACGCCCAGATGTTGCTTCTCGATGGTGCATCATGGTAGATACTCCATGAATATCCCTTCTTCTTTGGGTTTAAGGCTCGAGGGGTTTACTGTTGCAAATTAAGAAAGTTTTTCGACCTTAACGTCCTCTGTTTGGGGTATCTTATGAATGTTCCAACTAAAAAAGTTAGTCATTAATGAGAGGACAAGTTCCATGTATTTAACCATAGCTTCCCCTTTTGCCTAATATTCTCCTTCCACTTGTTGCATAATGTAGATACCCCATTTTTGTCTTCCTTCATTTTATCTTTTGTCAAGTTGACATGAAAATACAAAAAAATAAAAATAAAAAGAAAAGAAAAGTCCCAAAAGATCAAAAAACTGAAAATCTAATTAAAAAATTAATTATTACAAACTTGAAAAAGATAAAATAATAAAAACGGATCGATATCATTTTTATGGCTCACAAAGAGCTTTAATAGAATTCTAATACGTATGTGTAACTTAGGTAAATTCGAGTTCATTATTGGAAGAGACAGATTTTATTTGAGATTAATTTTTTCAAACTAGGCCTAGGAATGCAACTGGGGTGGGTTTGAGACGGGTCATATAAGACCCGAACCCAATCCGGTTCTTTATAGGGTCGTCTGAACCCGACTCGAAACCTTATAAGGTTTTTTATATAATACTCAAACCCGCCCCTATGGTCATAGTCTTGACCCGCTCCATCCTACCAACTCGATTGCATTTTTACTCTTTTTTTTCCTTTTAATTCTTATTGTGTAGAGGTTCTTACAAAGTGGACAAACAAGACAATATAATATCAACTCCACATTGCATATTATATATCAATACCTTCGAAAAAGTGTAATTACAATACATTGTAATATCAAAAGTTATTATATATGTGTGATGCATATTTCTTCTTTTGCAATTTTTTATTTTTTATATACTTTTTTATTTAATTTTAGTGTGGGATAAGATGCAATTCTTTTGCATTTATGTTCCTATATCAAAATACATGATTATGTGTAACGCAAATATAAACACCATTCTAAATGAGGAAAAATTTATTACAAACTTTGTAATACTAAATTTATGAAGCTAGTATTCTATCTTTTCGAGTCACAAGTGGTATTTTATTTTAATTTTTCTAATTAAAAAAAAGATATTAATGTCAAAAATAAAAAACAATAGAAAATATGCACTTAACAATATTTTTAGTTAATGAAATACACATGCTATATTATATTAAGCAATAAACCATGTCAATTAAAAAAAAAAAAAATTATTCCTTTGACATATTATCTAATATTTAATTGTCAACACCAATAATAAGTTGGTAACAACAATATTACTTGCTCATCTATCATTATGTATAAGTTTAAAAAAAATCCATTTACTTATATCAACTTATTAATATGTGAGTTATGACAAACCTTAATGTTTGTTAAGTTTTTTTTTAATTTTAAAATTTAAATTATATTTTTCATAGTAATTTTAGTGGATCGAGTCGACCTACATGGTCATAACTACGACTCAAACACAACATGCAATCCTATAGGGTTATAAAATTTTTTACCAAACCTGTCCAATAACCCTATAAGGTTTTTAGTAGATCGATTGGATTAAGTATCTTATAATGACTAGCCCGGCTACATCCTTAACCAAGCCTCTTTTGATGTTTTGTGATACAATTTAGAAAAATCTGAATTTATGCTTGTAATTTAGTTTAATTAATAATTTATTGAAAATATATCATTAAATATATATCCTACGTCAGTTTATAGCGAATGGACCATAATTGGGCACGTTAAGGACAAAGGGAATCAAATTAGTCGTCTGTTTAAGTTGAAAATGCATCCCTAACACTTCCCTGTTTTGCCCAAAAGGAAGTCATGTGCATCGCACATGATCATCCCAGTCTACGAATGAGCATGACTATAGAGAGAGAGATTGTGAGAAGAAGAAGAAGAATTAGATAAAGCTGAATCTAATCAAATCTTATCACTTTTTAGTACAAATCTTAACGGAATCAAAAGATAAACATAAGCACGTATGGGATTCACATGAAAATTAACGAAAATCATATAGGCTTCTAAAAGAGGATATCTTGATATTTCATCAAATTGGATTCATGCTTATCTGCATGTAGAACATCAAGACGTGTGATTAATCGAAGATAAGAAGAACCCTGAACATATGAAGAGAGGATCTTCTTCATCGCTAAGGAGGGCATAACTTCATCTTGTTCCTTCCACCACCTCTCAACTTTCTCTCTTTAACCCCCATATATCTACTCTGCACTTTCTCACTCTAATGACATTCTCTCTACCTAACCCTTTCTTCAACCTCTCAAATCATAGCTCTCACTGACCGCAACACCAACCTACCACCTGTCCGCCATCTTCACCGTCATCAGCGAACTCAATACCAAGCTCCATCATGAAGCAGACCAAAATCCGCACCTAGCGTGACTAGTGGAGTCGAACGTCACCTTCTGGCATCTGCCGAGCCACGAGGATGAGATACCAACTTCCGAACACCGCCTACTCGCGACCGACAAGCACCAAGCGAGACAGCCGTGACGAAGAAGACTCATTGAAACGGATTAATTTGGTACAGGTATATATGGCGGTGTTAGTAATCGTATCATACAATTACTTAAGTGATGTGGTTCTATAATTTCTTTTCTCTCTTTCTCTCTTCCCTAAAAGATTTATCGATCTTGAATATACAATAAATGATTTGTAAAGTTTCATTCGCACCGTATTTTTTTTTTATATAGAAATTAAATTCTTACATGGTTTGTCTATAATTGTTAAAATTGCATTACTGTGCAGAGACATATGGTTTCATGTTGCATAAAATAATAATAATAATAAAACTTTTCTGACATTCATGGTTTTCGTAAATAAAAATCATATTAATAGGCAGTTTTCAAAATTAACATTTGCATAAATCGGACCTAAAATTAAGCATCCTAGGAATTTTTTTATGAATGAGATTAAAATGATAAAAAAACATAAATCTAGCAATTTCTTTGAGATTAAAATCTATCCAACAAACTAAAGTTTTATAAAATCAAACAAAATATGATGGTTTGATTCGGGTATAGCAAATACGTAGATACTTATGGAGTTATCATAAAAAATGTAAAAAAAATAAAACTATTTTTTTTCCACATTATTGTATTTTCTACATTTTTAGTAATTATCATGTATTATTTATATTTGTTATGACTATTTCATATTTTCAATGTTGGTCATTGTCCTTCATAGTTTTTCATAGACTTTAATTATTTGTTGCTTTTTACAAGATTTTATTTCTTTTTAACTAATTTTCATCTTTTAGGTTTTAGGATATCAATAGATTTTAGGTAATTTTCATTACTTTGTTTAGTCTTTATTTTTATTATTATTGTGAATATTATTACATATAAATGATATATTAATTATGGCCCTTTTAGTTTTTAAAAGCCCACAACTGATAAGCTCTTTAGGTGTGATAGAATCACCAGATTCTAGAATTCATTAGTTAAATATTTTTTCTAAAAATTAATCTTTTTAGAAAAAGCTTATTGACCAATATAGCTTAAAATAGGGTTGGCCCTCTTAGCCGGCCCTGATTTTATTATTTTTTCCAACTTATATTGGTGGTGACTTCGAGCCAATTTTTTTAATGATTTTTCACAAAAAGATTTTCAAAATCTTTCTTTAATTGTGTTAAGTATCTATATTAAGTGGGTTAGGTTTAATATGGATCCAGTTAAAGGAATGGCAAATTTCTAAGCTCAACACACGACAATTTGGGAATCAAAATAACTATTATATTGTTGATCCTAACCTCCATGGCTACTTTCAATCTTGCTACGGGTGCCTCGTGCTCTGCCTCATTGCTACTTGTGTTGAAGCCAAACTTAAGAGCAAAAGCATATCTTTATGTTGTAAGGCCCTTACAGAATTAGTCCTGCTCCAGAGGCCTCTTGGCTCGATGATCTATTGACATGTAATGTTTACTTTGGTTTGCCGTCCTTAAGTGGTTCCTTTAGCAGGCCGGTGTATTCTACCATGAAATCTACTAAAATATGGGCTTTGATGGCATCTCATGCCTTAAATTGTACGCCATAGGTGCTTAACTCAATCGCATATTTCATCATTTGACCTGATGCATCTAGTTTGTGGAGGATAGTGCAAAGAGGTTAGTCAGTTAGGATCGTCACTTAATGTGTTTCAAAATAAGGTTTAAGTCTCCTTGTCAATAAGACTACCACCAAGGGCGACTTTTTTTTTACTCTGGAGTATCTTTCCTCTAGCCCTTAGAAGATGTGACTAATATAATAGATTGGTTTGTGCTCCCATCCGTCTACTTGAACAAGAACTGAAGAAATGGCTTTATTGCTCACTGCTAGGTATAGGAATAATTCTTCTCTTGATATAGGTTTGGCAAGGATCGAAAGAGTCACAAGGAATTCCATTAGGTCCGTAAAAGCCTTGTCACAATCTTTGGTCCACTTGAAGTTAATCGTGTTCTTAAAGATCTTAAGAAGTTGATGGATTGGTGGGCGCTTTGGGATACAAATCTATTTAGAGCCATAAAGTGGTCGGTAAGTCTCTGAACCTCCTTTATCGTCTTGAGAGGCGTCATATCAAGCACGGCCTTGATTTGGTCAGGGTTTGACTCAATTCCCCATTGTGTGACCATGTACCCAAGGAATTTTCCAAAAGAAGCCTTGAATATACATTTTTGGGAATTTAATTTCATTTAGTATCTCCTCAACCTATCAAAGGTCTTCGGAAGATCTTTAAGATGGTCTTTCATGTATCATATTGTCTATGTAGGTCTCCATGTTCCTTCCAATTTTTTCTTTAAATACTGTCATGACTAGCCTCCAGTAAGTGGCTCTAACGTTTTCCAAGCCAAATGGCATAACCTTGTAGTAGTATGTGCCGAAGTGGTGACAAATGATGTGTGCACCTGATCTTTCGGTTCCATGACTATCTGGTTATACCTTGAAAAGATGTCTATGAAGCTTAGTAGTGCCTACCTAGATATAACATCTACTAGTTGGTCTATTCTTAAAAGTGAAAAGTAATCTTTCGGACATGCTTTATTAAGATTAGTGTAGTCAACACATATCCTCCATTTACCATTGGCTTTTTTCACCATGATGACATTGGCAAGCCATGTGGGGTACTTTTCTTCGTGGATGAATCCACCTTTCAGAAGTTTTTGGATCTCTTCTTCTATGGAGGCTTGTCGTACAACGGCAAAATGGCATTACTTTTGTTGCACTGGCTTTACCTTTGGGTCAATGCTAAGCTTAGGAGTGATGATTGCTTGCTCTATCGCTAGCATATTAACGAGTGACTAGGCGAACACATCACGGTTACATTAGAGAAAATGAACCGATTCTCTTTGGACATTAGTTGGTGGTGTGGAGCCAATTTTCATAACCATCGAGGGATTAGGGCCCAGTAAAACATCTTTGGTGGCTTCTATTAGTTAGTATTCTCCTTCCTTGTTTATTTTCTTGCAAATGGGTTAGCTTGGGAGCAAATTGATCTAACACACTTCGTCCTTTACCAGGGCTCGAACGTATAATCTTCTTGATAAGTCTTGATCTCCCCTACCTATGTTGATCCCATTTAGAGTGGGGAATTTCACCTTTAAGTGAGCCAGTAGAGGGACCATTTAGAACAAGAAGAGTGTCGATCGTCCTATGATCATGTTGTAAGGCGATCAGCAATCCACAACCAAAAACTTAACCACATTCTAGGCCTTGTGCTTATCTTCTCCAAGTCTCATGGGTAAGGTGATGAATCCTCTAACCTTAATCAATTGATTGTTGAATTTGTAAATTTCGTGCTTGAATGGCTTAAGCCTCTCCTGGATGTTGTTGTCTCGGAGGCTTTTGAAGGCGTGGTAAAAAATGATTTTTATGTTAGTCCTTGTATTGACCAGGGCTTTCATCATGTTGAATCTTGCTACTCTTGCTTTTATGACAAGAGCGTCTTGATGGGGGCTTTTGATGTTGTCTAGATCGGCTTCAATGAAGTCTAGTGTCATGTCTAGTTTTTCTCTCTTTCTCACAATCATTACTTCATTTCCTTTATCATTTATGGAATGTTGAGAGAAATTTGCCCGATGTGGGCCTCCAACAATGGTGTTGACCATTCCCATACAGTGTCGTCAGTGTGTTGATCTCTGTGGTCATTGGGGTTTTGTTGCCAATCGATCCTTCTTTGTTGGTTAGGTCTTTCGATGGTGTTATTCAGGTCAACCAATTAGAAGGAATCCTTTTTTGAGGGCTTCCTCACGACATGATAGCAGTCATTAGTGTTGTGTCCTACGTCTTTGTGATAATCACAATACTTGCTTACGTCTCTCCTACCTAAGCCGCCACGCATCTTGGTTGGCTCAAGAAGGATGCTAAAGTTTCTAATTTCCAAGAAGATGTCTTCTGTGGTTTGCTTAGGGGGATGAAACTAGATTTGAAATATCTCCATTTTCATTGTGTCTTCCTGCCTTGGGATCCTTGCCCTTCTTTCTCTCTAGGAAGAACTAATCGATCCTTGGCTGACCCTTTTGATTTAGGTTCTTGTAGCTGTTCCTTTTGGGATTTTACCATTTCATCTTAAGCAGTTATGAAATCTTAACGATTTATGTACTTGCCAGCCCATTCTTGGAATTCCTCTAATGTTGTATGTTTGTTTTTAGCAAAGGAGTGGAAAAGGCTCTCATCTTTCTAAACTTCGTGAATAGCTGCTTGTACAGTAAGGTTGAGATCAAGACCATCCATTTCTATCACTGTATGGTTGAATTGAGTGATATAATCTCTTAGGGACTCAGCCTTTTTCTTATTTACCAGGAACAGGGATGATGTATCCTTCTTTGGGAGTCTACTCATCATGAAATAGATCTTAAATGTGGTGGAAAGGTCTTCAAAAGATATTATGGAGCCAAAAGCCAATTGGTGAAACTAACTGTTTGCTTCTTTTTTTAACTTCCCTAGAAATACTTTACAGAAGATGGCATCATTGAATCGGAATACAACATTTGATATTTGTCTCTCATGAGGTACTCATCTGGGTTAGTTTTCCCATCATATAGCTTGAATATAGGTATCTTCATCCCTAGTGGCTATGGCTCATCAACGATTGATTGTCCAGGGGTATTATGATGGTCATTCGAGTAGTTTTGAAAGCAGGAGTGCTCTTTTTAGTCTCATTGATCTCTGATATTTTCCTAATTTCTTTCTCCAGTTTATCTGGGGCATATCTTTGTGTCACTTTTCATGCTAAACCAAGAGTCCTAACTTGCATTTTTGATGCTACAAGTGCAATCAAAGTTAGTTATCCCATCATAAAGCTTGAATGTGGGTAGCTCCATCCCTAGTGGCTACAGCTAGGGGTGGGCGCGGATCGATTTGGTTCGATTTTTCCTAAAACTAAACCAAACCATAATTTACGGTTTGGTTTTTTTTCATCCCAAACCAAACCTTAAGTAACGATTTGGTTCGGATTAGAAATTTTTTAAACCATTAAATAACGGTTTGGTTCGGTTTGGATTACAGATAAAATCAAAATTTAACTAATTTTTTTTTTTGTTTTAGTTTCTTTTTACATTTACGTTGGTACTTAAATATTTATACCATTTTACAATTTTATATTATAAACCACGACAAAATACTTTGTGAATTCATCATACTTTTAATATATAGTTCTCTATAAAATCAATTATCTACTAATAAAATATATTCACCGACCAGTACATAGTAAGTCATAATTTACAGTTTTTAATAGAACCATCAAGTTAATTATTTACCAATAAATTTAGCTAAAATAGAAAACCATCTATTGGCAAAATTTATCAATAAATAAAATGATCCATTAACAAAATATATCAAACATTTAATACATAATAAGAGTTTATAATTGAGTAAATAAATTTCATACTTTATAAAGTTAAAAGCTATTAAAAAAAACAATAGTTCATCATCAACAAAAAAGATACATATTATGAGTCTAAAAAAAAAATAAAAATGAACAAGTTGATTTTAATCAATATTCACCAAATAATAAATATTAAATGAAATCATATGAATATATAGTAAAATATTATTATATATTTTTTTAAAATGGTTTGGTTCGGTTTTACGGATTGGTTTGGTTTACCTTCCAAACCAAACCATAAATTTATGGATTGGCTCGGATTGGAAAAATTTTAAACCAATCCATTAAAAAAAACCATATTTTCGGTTTGGATTGGTTTGGTTACGGATTGGTTCGGTTCGGTTCGGTTGATTTTTTTGCCCACCCCTAGCTACGGCTCATCAATGATTGATTGGGCCATAGGTGTTCTAATGGTCCTTCAAGTGGTTTTAAAAGTGGGAGTGCTCTTTTACTCTCTTTGATCTATGATATTTTCCTGATTTCTTTCTCTAGTTTCTCTAAGGCGTATTTTTGAATTGTTTTTCATCCAAACCAGGAGCTCTAATGGAGATGGAGTCTTAACTTGCGTTTTTTATGTTGCAAGTGCATCAAATGGTCAATGGGGGCATGGAAGGTTTGCAAATGCGATATAGTAACATTGGTGGGGGCATTGGTGGCTTTATAAGTGTGGTCAACACTTGTTTAGGGCGGTGGGGTTTCATCACTGTATTATAGTGGTTAGGAATCCTGTGCCCTTTTGTCTAGCTCCTTGAGGCGCCTTTCGATCTCTGTGTTGCATTTGATAATTTCAATATTTTGGTTGTTCTACCACCTGATGGAGCATGTCTTATAGGCAGTTGAGACGATCTCGTTCAAGGGGGCCATTGGAGATAGGCTAGTGCTAAGTCTCACCTAGGAGTCTTCATGTCTTGTTGAAGATGATTTCGAAGTGGAATTTAAGTCACTGTCAGGGCCATCGCCTTAAGGTTGTCTCTTATCTATGGCACTAGATGGCATGTCAAGATTCTCTATAGTGTGTCTTTTTATTTTTTTTAGGAAAGGGAATATAGGAATTCTTCCACTAAGGGTCGAATCTCCCACAAACAACGTCAAATGTCGTTTGCTCAAATCTATCAGGAGCTGGATTAGTTGTAAAAGGACTTTATGTGTAGTGTTAAGGGGCCTGTAAAATAAATAACTCGTTAGTAGCTCATCGAGCATGAGTCCTATGTGACCACTCCAATGCTTAAGTTAGTGTTTGTCATGAAAGAGCCCATAAATTAATTCAGGAAGATGGTTTTTATGAAACATTCCCTTAATCGATGGTGATTCAGCTGTATTTAGAAACTGCTGACCTAATGATTATGTTAGTCATGGGTGAGTAGGTGAATTTGGCTAGTTGGAAGGCTTGTTGGTTATACTAGTTGTAAGCAAGTGGGGAATGTGGTGCCACGGCCTCGTATGCGCAAGTCTATCCCGACTGAGACATAGTATATCCGAGTAAAAGTGTCCTTTCTAAGGCGTCCGGGAAGCATTTTGGTCGGTATGGAGGAAAGTCGACTAAAGCTTCTCGGATTTACTTCGGTCCGACCCATTCAGATAGTAGGCTTGATTCGGATAAGCCCAAGCCCAAAGTTGAATAGACAATTATACATATATAAGAATTGCCCATAATTAGCGGGTTTTTTTATTTTTATTATTAAGTGTCCATAATAAATACATGTTTTATTAATTTGACAATAATTTCTCATAAAACTTATTAGTTTGTTTTAAAGAATTTAGATATAGTATAAAAATACTTATATATAAGTAAATTTGATGAATAAGTATTATGTGGAGTTGAAACATCTCTATTTTATATGGATATTGATTATAATAGCTACTTTTTTCAAAGGCTATAATAAATACTTTAGTAGAATGAGACTTTAAGTTTTCACCTTCCCCCCGTATTACTTTATTGGTGAGAATTTTGAGATTGGGTAAATTGAGAAAAATTGATAGTGTGATTAATTTTTACATCTTTGTGGAAAAAAATCTTTATCATATAGGAATACTTAAGTTAATGCTGCTTATAACGATTAACTACTTTTACCAGAATGATAATTGTATTTTTAGCCTTGTATAATAATCTAATGGAAGTTAGAGTTTTGTCAAGGGTAACGATTAAACAGGATTACCAAAAAAAGTAAACATTTGAATCATATTTTTATGATAAATGATAAATCAATATGATATAACGTAATTAAATAAATCCATCCATTAACTCTTTAATCAACAAGAAAGACCAAACATGTGCTTACTTAATGTCTAATAGATAACATACTGAATATATATTATTTCCCTGTGATTAAAAATAACTAATATAACTACTCCTCTTCATCTACATCCTCATAGTCATTAGTTATATTTGTTTCTTCATCTGGACCAGGATATGGAGCTAATTAGCCCAAATCCATGAAAATACGATTAATAGGAATGGTCAAAGTTATACTTATATCTTGTTGCAACTTCCTCAGTTTGTGGCTGATCTATTATGTCTTCGTTAAACTCGTCATTTGGCTGGAACAACCCTTATCGATGGTTGACTTTTTGCACCACTCTTCAATCACCTAGGCCTTTTGGGTTCGTTTAGGTAAAAACTTGTTAGGCACATATCAATAAGTACATAAGGATCGTCATCATACCATGTCCTAACTATCCTTAAGCTTATTATGTCATCATTTATAATCTCTAGTTTGTCACAGCGTGTGTTAACTTGAACAGGAATACTCATCGATGTCCAACATATGTCAATTGTATAACATCAGTAAGTAAGCCATAAAAGAAAACTTGACTTCCATCATGCTCCCCAACAACAGAGACCCTACTATTTTGAGTTTTAAAGACAACTTCTTGAGCTATAGTAATAAATCTAACTCTATACATTATACACCCATTGTAAAACTTTACATGACCATTTGGACCCCAAGAAAGGGCCTCCAAATCATTTGATATTTGGGCATGCCTACAAGATTTGAGTTGCATTACTACATGAAATCACATCAAATAATTACCCATGAGTAATTGTATGCTTAAATGCATGACTTTTTGGAACTATGATATGCTTAACTTACTTTTAAACCGGTCTGAAAAACGTATTGGAAGTATTTGACAAGTATCTCTAACGCCATGTGAAATCATCTCTTTTTCAAATTGATTATAAACAAAGACATTAAGTTAGAAACAATATCTACAATTATGAATATACATTTAAATAGAGGTACACAAAGAAGAATTACCATATGTAAGGTTTGACCTCTTCATAGTTGTTCAATATAGCCTAATGCATTTTATTCATTTCTTCATCCATCTCAACATGGATATGTGTACCCATGGGGCATAATTGTTGAGTAAATATTCACATATTAAACTTTAAAGATAAATTTGGGTTGTCCTAATACCTAGGATGTGTATTCAATCGGATTTCCTTGTTATTGTAATACATGAAGCAAAACAAAATGCTTTCTCAAACAATATAGACTTCTATTATGGAGCCTTTTGGTCTATCCCCATTCTTAACATGCCCTTTCAAAATGCCTAGATACCTTTTTACAGGGCCCATCCATCTATATTCCATTGGACCACATATACGTGCTTCTCTAGGAAGATGAATTGTCAAATAAATCATAATACAAAAAAATGTGGGTAGGAAAATGTTCTCAAGCTTACATAATGCGACGACTCTACTACACTCCATAGAGTTCAAGATATCCACTCGCAACTCCTTTGCATATAATTCTCCAAAAAAATGGGACACTTCACAAATTGTCTCATAAATTTCATCATGAAGATACCCACATAAAACAGCTGAAAGAAGGTATTGAATTTATAGATGAAAGTTATGGCTCTTCAAACCTTTAAGTTTTGCTTTCATTTGTCCTAAGCACGATGATATGTTAGAAGCATACCCATCCAGAAGTTTCACATTTTTTATTGAGTAACAAACCTCTTTTACATGATCAGATCGCAATGAATATTATGTAGGTGGCTTCACAATGCGACTGCCCTAAGTAGTAAGATGTCATTTAGGGCAAATCTTCATCTCCTGTAATGTAATTCTAGACTTATTAGTGTCTTCAGATTTACTCTTAATGTTGAATAATATTCCCACCAAGCTATTACATATGTTCTTTTCTATGTGCATGATGTCAAGATTATGTGTCACCTCCAACTCCCAGCAATATGGCAATTGCCAAAGAATGCTTTTCTTACTCCAATTGGTTCCATCATCATTTCTCCTCCTCTTTATACCAGAAAATGACTTCCTAATAACCACGTGTTCATAATTAGATAGTTGCAGCAAGAGTTCATTGATTGATAATATTCGAGGTTTTCCCTCCTTTCAACCTCATCCTTAAAATCTTTCGCATGGTGACACATTTTATGTCTAATTGGTAGAAACCGCCTATGTCCCATAAAGTGAAACTTATTCTGACTATGCCTACTAGTTACATCAACAATACAAATAGGGCATGCTTTATATCCTTTAATGATCCATCCTGAAACATCATCGTATGCTAGAAAATCATGAATTGTCCAAAGTAATGCAACTCACATATAGAATGTGCACAATGATACAACATCAATGGTACGTACCCCACTTGTCCATTATTCCATTAGCTCTATAATGAGAGGCTAAAGAAAAACATCGATTTTGATGCCTGGTGATCTTGGTCCAGGAATCAGAAAAGACAAACAAATATTGTTCTTTCATACATTTCCACTGTAGAACATTATAAAGAAAGACAATTGCCAGCCACAAACCATAAGTCATGCTCATATTGCTAAAAGGATCAAAATCATCATTTGCTAGTACCAAGTGCACATTTTGAGCCTCCATTCCAAAATCAAGGAACTTACTTCAATGAGCTTCCATTCTTCAGAGTTCGACGGATGCCTTAAAATTTTTTCCTTGGCAACATGTCCTTCCTTATGCTATCTCATTTTAGAAGTTGTCTTTCGGCACATGAACAAACGTTGGAGTCAATGTATCAGTGGAAAAGGCCTAAGAATCTTCACCGCGCCTTTCTTCTTATCGCTACTAGTAGTTTCTTTCCACTATGGCTCGTTGCACCTTAGACAACAATTTAGATCCTTAAACTCCTTTCTAAACAAAATATAATCATTTCAACAAGCATCAATCAAGTTTGTGTCCATTCTAAGTCTTTTTAACATACATGGGCAATCATAGTAAGTAACTGGCAAATTCTCACCCTCATGTAATATGCCTTTTACAAATGACAGTCAATCATTAAAATTTTTTTCATTGATTATTGACCATCAACCTTTAAATTTATCATATGAATAACCATTCTCATAAGAGAAATCTTCAAGCATCCAGGATACACTTCACGCCTAGTATCTTCAAATACATTAGTCTAGTTAGCTTGATCATCCTCCTTTCCTCCTTCATTATCTGAAGCATCATCTTCGCTTTTTGTATGATCACTAATCATGTCTTACAACATATCATTATCTGTTACATCCTTAAACACTAGACCGTCATTACCTACATCCTCATTCACAGTACCGACTTCATGTGCAACTAGTTTAGATTATGTATTGGTTCTTCACCATGATAAATCCAAGTGTTGTAACTCCATACCATACCCTTACGAAACATATGGCGATGAATAACACACAGGTTGTGCCATTCCCTATTTAAATGACCTTGACAAAGACACCTAATGTACAAGACATAGTATGAGGAATAGTAAGGTACTAGAGAAGTACAAAGATTTCATTATTAGTAATATATCTAACTGATTTAACTTAACATTGTTGTATAGTTAGCTAAATGTAACAGATATACTACAACAGATTAACTGTACAAACTACTATGAGGATGAAAACAGAAAAGCATATAAATAAAGCAACAAAAGGAGAAGGGAATTATCCCCCTTAGATATGATTATGCATTCTTGCAGTAGAACTGTGGCTCGAAAACTATTTATGTGCATGTTCTTGGTTGTTTCTCACCTTGAAAACACATAAAGAAACACATTGTTAGAACTAAATCAAAGAAGTAGCAAAGTTGAGAGAAAAGAATAGTCAGAGAATACTTATTGTGAAACCCTAATTGAGAGAAGAGAGGCAAAATAATAAACTAAAAGAAGTGAGTTAGGGTTGTAGTAGTGTTCAAAGAAAAGAAGAGGCTGAGTGTATAGTAGTGGGCCTATTAGATAATAATACCCAACAATTATTGGTCTCGCTTTATTGGAAGTGTGGCGATTGAGTGATGAATTGATAATATGGCAACAAGATCTCAAGAAGAGTTGGCTAAATTGCAAAGTTTAGTGTATTCTTTAGTGGATACCATGCAAAACATGCAAATTCAGATTTAAGAATCCACGAAGTTGAATATCGCAATGTGGCAGAATCTTTAAGATCTAAATGCAACAGTCAATTCTTCTACCCAACAATGTAAAGAGAAGATTGGTAACATGAGGAATCAAAATGAGAGTAGGTAATAAGGTGAACAAGCTAGAAAATTAGAAGTATCTCATTCATCATCGTCCATAGTTAACCAAGGATATAAATATGGAGATTACTAAATTTTTTGGTCAAGATCCATTAAGGTAGATATACCAGACATAAAAGTTTTTCAATTTCCACAAAGTTCCTAAAGAACAATGTTTAGAGATTTGCAACTTTTACGATGGAAAGGAGAAGCTTTATGGTACTTACAATGGGTGGAGCAAATAACCAATTGACCACTTGGTTTTAATTTTTGCAATCAATCAAGACTAGATTCGACCCTTCAAAATATGAGGATCTTCAAGGAACCTTATCAAAGTTAACACAAAAGAAGTAAGTGAGTGAGTATCAAAAGGAATTTGAAGCTTTGTCAAATCAGATTTCAAGGATTCCATAATCTTTTCCTTTAAGTTCGTTTGTATCAGGTTTAAAGACTCGTATTAGAAAGGAAGTCCAAATTACTAGACCCAATTCTTTACATCATGCTATTTGGCATGAGAAGATACATGAATCAAAATTTGTCCATTTAGCCATTCTTTTTATTCATACCTAAACACTTACTCAAACACTACCCTAAACACTTTCCCAAATGCTGAACCAAACACTAACTAAAACACTTATTCAAACATAAACCATACAAACACTTCTACCTTACAATTTCAAAACCATCAAATTCCAGTTCAAACCAAAAAACATCATTACCTATAAAAAAGTTAACCCAAGCAAAATTACAAGAAAAAAGAGAGAAGGGTCTTTGTTTTCATTGTGATGAGAAATATTCAAAACAACATAAATGTAAAGCAAAATTCCTGTTATTTTTGCAAGATGAAGATGATGTATATGATGTGAATATGGGGTATGATGAAGAGAATGATATAGTGCAGCTAGATAAAGGCACTATTAGCTATCATGCGCTATTGGGGTATAATATACCATGCACTATTAGATTTTATGGGAAAGTCAATGGCCATGATACTTCTATTCTAGTAGACATAGCGAGTACCCATAACTTTGTGCAGTCAAGAATTGCAGCATATGTTGGGTTGCCTATTGTAAAAACTAGCCACTTTAATGTGATGATAGGAAATGAGAGTAAGCTATCATGTCAAGGGCCGGTGAGATGATGTATCGGTAGAGATTCAGGGACTAACTTTCAAGGATGCATTATGTATCCTCCTTATTTAAGGGGCAGATTTTGTGTTGAGTATTTAGTGGTCACAAAAGTTAAGACCAGTGAAAATTGACTATAGTTCTCTCATTATGCAGTTAGTCTACAATGGGTACTTAATGGTGTTGCAAGGACATGATCAACCATTATTGCAAATTAATCATCATCAACTAAGACACTTGGTACAGACAGATATTGTGATTTCTTATTTCCAACTTATGGCTCATGAGGTACAATTTAATTCATCTAGCATTACTACTAACAATAGTGATATAGATCAACTATTAGGCATATATATTTCTATTTTTGAAGCACCTTCATCATTGCCTATTATAAGAAATACGCAACATAGAATTCATTTAGTATCTGGAACTTCACTTGTCAATGTAAAGTCCTATAGATACCTCATTTCTAGAAGTTAGAAATAAAGAACAGGCGAAAGAAATGTTAGCCATGGGTATCATTCGACATAACACAAGTCCATTTCTAGTTCGGTGCTTCTTATTAAAAAGAAAGATGAAACTTGACGATTCTACATAGATTATAGGGCTTTTAATCAAATGACTATCAAAGATGAGTTTCCAATCCCAATGATTGATGAGTTATTGGATGCATTGATTAGTGCTTCATTTTTTTCAAAGCTGGACCTGAGATCAAGATGCATAGTGAAAATATAGAAAAGACAGTTTTTAGAACCCATGAAGGCCATTACAAGTTTCTAGTAATGCCTTTTGGTCTTAGCAATGTGCTAACTACTTTCCAATCTGACACGAACCGGTTATTTCAATCATTCACTATCTTTATTGATGACATTTTGGTTTACAGCCGGACCATGAAAGATCTTTTAGAGCATTTGGAAACTGTATTGAAAGCCTTACTGAAACATCCTAGATCCTTACCTAAGTTAGAAATCGAGTTTAGATAGATTAAATAAATTTAGTAAATGATAGAATATAATTAGACAAGTTGAGATAATTAAATTAGTAGATGATAGAATAACTTAAGTTAAAATTTAAGATTTAAAATTCCTAAACCCCTAAACATGCGAATTAAATGTTTAGTAGGTTCTTAAATCCCTAAGTTTTAGCCTAAAATTTCATATCTTTAACTCCCATGCATTTTGAAATCACATACCTCATTTGAAATATTAGTTCTTAAGTCCAAGCTCAAATTGAATATCAATTTGATTTAAATTAAATGCCTAAATCAAGTTCCCATCTCAAGTTCTTGATTTCCAATATATAAATTCTCAAATTATCTTCTAAATACTTGCAAAATTAAAGATATTAATCTAAAAGGTTTAAACTCAATACCCTTGCTATATAATGTCTTTAAAATTATCCTTTTATCTTTCCCTTTCCTTTGGCCTTCCCCTACCTTGTTTTTTTTTTCTTTCCTTTCCTTTCTTTGTCTCCCTCTTTTCTTCCTATCCTTTTCTTTACAAAAATCAAACTCAATATCAAATTAAATAAGACGAAAGAAGAAAATGAAGTTAGGAAGGAAGATAGAAAGTGGGAATCAAGCTTTAGGTAGCTTCATCATCTAAAAGACGTGGGGTAAAGAAGATTAAGTAACATAGATTTGCTAAACATGTAAGTGATGTTGTCTTCTTATTTGATTGTTGCTTATACATTTATATGATGAATTAGTGTTAAAAATGAGTAAAAATTGTCATAAAGTTGATATATAATAAGTATATGAACATGTAAACTAGAATCTAGGTTAGTATATACATGCATAGGTTAGATGATTCATGGCATGATTGAAGTTAAATTAAGTAAAAATACATGTTTGGAAGTGTTTAAGTAAAGACACGACTTGTATGCTGCTATTAGGATGCTAGATGTGGAGTTAATGGTGTAAAATAAGTAGTAAAATACGTTGAATTTTCGAAACATAAAACAGAGCAAAGAGCATGAGGAAACATGATAAGTTGTATTTGGTTGTGTTCTTTATTTTAAAACATTAGAAAAGAAACACGGTTGAAATATGGCTCAACCTATCCCACCATGCTTCTTTCTTTTTCGTTTCACAAATACATTTCCAGAATAGCACGGCTAAAACATAACCTTCCTATTTCGTGGTGTTTCTCTTTTGTTAAGGAACACGACTAGTACATGGCCTCACTTATCTCCCTCTATTCCTGTCTAATCATCATGTGTTTAATATATACCAAGTGAAACACGAAAACAACATGACCCAATGTATGTCATCTTGTTTCTTTCTAATCTCAAAGTGCTTGGCTTTTTTAATGAAACATGGGGGAAGCATGACTCGTTTTATCACGTCGTCTTTCTCAAATGTTTCCATTCAAAGAGAAGCACAACCAAAACATGGCCAAATGCATCATGTTGTGCTTCCCTCTAACTCTAAAACATGAACAAGTACGATGGAAACATGATTGAATATATCTGACCATCTTCTTCTTATGCATGTACACAGAGTGAAACATGCCCCATGTATTTGACCGTATTCTTCACAAAAACCGAAATAAATAGAAATAAAATGAAATGAAATAAATAAATGATAGTTAATGTGTTATGTTAGTTAATTTATACAACTAGGAATGACTTAAGTGAATTAATGGGTTTAATAACAAATTAGATTAACATAGATTTAAGCATAAAATGAATCTTAAGCATAAAATAAACTTAGTTAATAAATCTAAGTTCAGCTTGACTAAATAAACTTTAATGAATCAAAATGAATTAAATTGATTAAATTTAATCAAC
Source organism: Combretum micranthum (assembly GCA_024138025.1). Classification (NCBI taxonomy): domain Eukaryota; kingdom Viridiplantae; phylum Streptophyta; class Magnoliopsida; order Myrtales; family Combretaceae; genus Combretum; species Combretum micranthum. Next base: position 1,900,813 of record JAMXBD010000077.1, read on the forward strand.
TTGACTTAGTAATTGAATTAAATGATCATTTATAATCAATTTTCTCTATGACCAAGTTAAAATAGGCTTAATAACTATTAATTGGCTTACACTAACATATTAGCATAAACCATGAATAATATGAGGAATATATTGTTTCAAATGTATGCTTGCTTGGAAAATGAATGTCTTTGCATATAAATGTTTTAATGATGTTTTTATAATAAATGAATATAAACAAAGAGAAAAGAAATAATTTGACAAAAAATAAAGAACTGTCTATATCTTAGCAGGATAATTTTCGTAGCCATAGCAGGGTTCTTACTTAGTGTCTAATCAAATAGGATTTAAAAAAAGTTTGATGTAAATCGATAATAAAATTAATTTCTTAAGTTTAATTTTATGAACAGATGCTTCAATTAACCTTCTACCTTATCTTTTAGGTTGTCTACTAATCTCTGTCAGTTTTTAAGTAAGGTTCGCAATAACATGCTTATTGTTTGTTAGGATAGACATTCCTAATGAGCTAAAACTTAAAGACGAACTAAGTAATGAGTGATGCTTGTACTTCTGTCGTTTAATCCGGTTCGAGGAGCGATAACCTTGTTCAAAGCCAGGCACGGTAGTTAAGCGCTTAGGTCACCCTCTACCATGATGCAATGACAATTTATAAATGGCTCAGTAGGTAGCTAATGGGACAAATAGTATCAACATAACGTTTGCTTAAGCTTATGATGAATTAACATGGTTTAGTTCACGTTTATAGAACCAATTGATCTAAACAATGTTATGGACTGAAATAAGTAAGGCTGTATAACGGTTCTGAACCTTAGATGAAGCTATTTTCTCTTTCTCAGTATTCAGGCTACCTATATCAACCCTCTGAGTAGCTGTTGTTAGTTAGGACCCCTAAACTCCTAGAGTTTGTTCCAGAGTATGAGTACTCTAGTATTGATTATTTCATTTTAATTTAAAGATACTAAATTGTTGTTGTTGCATTGCATTAGCTTAAGCATGTGTTGCATATCGTGTGTGCTTGTTTTATCATTGTACTGGGCTTCAACTTGTTATTTTTGCTTTCTAGGTGTTGAATGGATGTTGATGATGATTTGATGATTTAATGATGATGATGATGATGCCGATAATGTTGATGATGATGATTGAATCGGGACTATAGGATAACTTGGGAAGAATTTGTTGAAGAGTGAAGTGGGTTAAGACCATTGATATATTTTATTTTGTTTTTTTATTCAAGAGCTGGATTTATCCTTTTTGGAATTGTATTTTTCCTTAACGGCCTAATGGAGCCCACATGTTGTATAAATGAGTTTTAAGCTTTGTTATACCATCAAGAAAGATATATGAGATACCTTATGGTATTGTTTTGTTTTATGAAAGTTAATCTACTCTCGTGAGTGAAAGCTAGAAATGTTTTATAAAGTTTGTTTTCCTGTTACAAATCCAGTTGTTTCAAGAATCTAATTTAACGATTTCATTAATTAAAAGTGGATAGCAAATGTTTTACATGAACATCCTTTTTTAGGAAAGCCTGTGCATGTAAAACATAAGGTATTATACGTAGCAATTGTATACACGTTGATTCAATTTGGGGCGTTACACTAACAAAATAATATTTTCTATTTGAAAGCAAGCAAATGTCATTTTACTTAGACCAGTATTGAATATCTTGTTCATGTGGTTTACAAAGATGGTATAAGCCCATATACTAAAAAGTGTAGAGGGTTTAGAATTGATCAATTCCTTCATCCAATAAACAATTGAGGGCACTTTTAGGATTGTCTGGATACCATAGATATTTCATTAAAGGATATGTTGCTATAGCAAGTCCTTTAATTGATTTGTTGTAGAAGGATAAGTTCGTGTGATTTGATGAAGCATTACAGACATTTATTGCATTGAAGGCAGCTTTATTACAAGCGTCAATTCTTAGATTGCTTGATTTAGAAAAACTGTTTGTGATCGAAAACTGATGCTTTAGGGATGGCTATTAGAGAAATTCTACAAAAGGCATCAACATATGTTCGTGAATTATATGAGATTTTGGAATCAGTGTGAAAATGGATGTAATATGTGTTAGGAGCTCATTTTCTCATAAAAACATATCATAGGAGTTTGAAAGGGATTCTATCTCAAGTTATTCAAACTCTAGAGCAACAAAAATATATTTCCAAGTTGATTAGATATGATTATACTATATGTTACAAGGTTAGGAAAGACGATAATGTGGTTGATGCACTTTCTAGACAACATGGGGGTGAAGGTCAGTGTTTTGGATGGTCTACTCCCTGTTTTACATTTATGGATACTCTAAAATAGGAGTATGAGTATATCCCTACTTTTCAGCATGTGATTTTTTTACCTTAATAAGGGATTGTATACTAGATACTCTATAATTTAGAAGAGTTATAAGAGGATTTCTGCTGAAATTTTTTTGGGAGAGCCTTAAAAAGGATGTGGAAGATTATGTTAGGAGTTGTTTAGTGTGCCAACAAGTGAAATACATTACAAAATCACCCACTGGGTTGCTAAAACCATTGACTATACCAAAATGGGTTTAGGAAGATGTTAGTATGGACTTTGTGACCCATCTTCCTAGATCACAAGGATTCTTAATCATTCTAGTGGTAGTAGATCAACTATATAAGTATTGTCATCTTGGTGCGTTGGATGAACATTTTTCAACCACAAAAGTTGTGATTAATGAGTCATTTTTGGAAGGAGCTATTTCAATTAAGTGGCACGAAATTGTGCATAAGCTTAACTTATTATCCCCAGTCCGATTTGTTGAAAACTAGCAACACTTAACAAAAAGGGAGATTATAGCCAATATCTATTTCTTCTCAAAAACTAAAATCTAATTCATGCACGAAAATAAATATTAAAATAAAAACAATAATAAATAGAGAGATAGGAAAAGAAAAGCTTGCATCAGGATATAATGTATAGTTCGACCCACCTCTTAATCTCCACGGTCCATAATTATCTCACTCAAGGAGGACTTCACACATCCATTCATTTTATACAATGGCCTCCACAAGAGGACTTTACATCAATGCCTCACAACCGATGACTTCACATTTGCTTACCACAAGTAGGATTTCACATTTCCTCACAAAGAGTACTTTACTCAATGCCTAAACACATGAGGACTTCACCTATTGCCTTAAACACGTGAAGACTTCACTAAAACACTCAATAAAAAAAGTTTAAATAGTATCTTACAACATTAGCTCATTAATGTCGCTATTGCACTATTCACTTAATAAACATAAACACAAAATGAGAGAGTATTTTCATATAATCTCAACTTATTAAGCTCTATTCTTTTACATAAAAACACCTTAAATACTCCATCTATAAGATCTCAAAGTAATCTTACCGTTGCCCCTCAAAACAATCACTAACAGTCGAATCAAAAGTCCATAGTAACTATACTTAGGCCTTAATAGAGTATACTAGTGAGCTAGTCTATTTTCTACCGGTGACCCAGTCCAGTTGAGCCTAAAGTCAAGCGCTTGATCTATCCTTCGACTACCTTTGGCTATTTTAACATTGTTTCATATTTTGGCCATAACTTTCTTTATCAAAATTCGATTGAGGCGATTTAAGATGCTACGAAAAGCTTATAGAGAGCTCTATAACTTTTGTGTTTTGAGCTTTGAATGATTCCAAAAGTATTAGGGCCCAAAACATGCTTGAAACAACCTATAACAACAAGCACAAACAAAAGCGAAAATATAACAAAGCTCAAACATATTACAAACTAGTTTTTGCTTATTAGATATAACTTAGCTAAGATGTGGAGCATTTGTTCAATACATTTTCACATAAAAACAATATTGTAACCTCTATATAGTTCAACAATCTCCCTCTTTTTTATGAGAACAATTATTGCACAACATTGCTTCTCCTCAACTTAACGCTTCCTTTCAACTTAGTGCTCCCCCTCAATCAAGAAATCAAGTAAAAGCTCACTTGTAAAAGATATAATACTCAATTAAAGATTCCTAAGCTACATGTAATAAATAAGTTATTAAATGCAACTTAACTCCCTCAGTTAAGCATTATGGGTAAAAGCTCATTTGTAAATATATGATGCACAACTAAAAAAAGTTAAATTACATTTAATGAAAAAATCATTTTTAAGCATACCAAAACACAAGCTTAGTGTTGTTTAAAAACCACATAAACTTTTCTTTAAGATGCGGTTAAGCATTAACCTTAGAGACCCGTTGTGATACCAATTGTTGAAAACTAGTAACACTTAAGAAAAAGGAGATTATAGTCAATATTGATTTCTTCTCAAAAACTAAATCCTAATTCATGCACGAGAACAAAAATAAAAATAACAAAAATAATAAATAGAGAGATAGGGAAAGGAAAGCTTACACTAGAATATAAAATAAAGTTCAGCCTGCCCCTCAATCTCTACAGTCCACAATTGCCTCACTTAAGGAGGACTTCACAAGTCCATTCATTTCAAATAATGGCACCAACAATAGAACTTCACATTAATGCCTCACAATCAAAGACTTCATATTTGCCTACCACAAGTAGGACTTCACATCGTCTCATAAAGAGGACTTCACTTAATATCTCAACACATGAGGACTTCACCTATTGCCTTAAACACATAAGGACTTCACTAAGACACTCAATAACAAAAGTGTAAATAGTGTTTTACAATATTAACTCACTAATCTTACTATGACACTATTCACTCAACAAATACAAATAGAAAATGAGAGAATATTTTCACATAATCTCAACTTATTAAGCTCTACTTTTTTGCATAATAACATCTCAAATACTCTATTTACAAGCTCTCAAAGTAATCATGCTATTGCCTCAAATCAGAAAGTTTGTAATGGCTATATTTTGGCCTTGACAAATTATACCAGTGAGCCAGTCCAGTCAAGCCTAACATCGAGGGCTTGATCTATCCCTCGACTACTTCTGGCGATTCAAAATGCTACGAAAAGCTTAAAGAGCTAAAACTTTTGCGGTTTGAGCTTTGAATGATTCCAACAGCATCATGGCCTAAAATGTGCTTGAAGCAACCTATAACAACAAGCACAAATATAACTAAGATCAAACATATTACAAACAAGTTTTTACTTATTAGATGTAACTTAACTAAGTTGTGGAGTATTTGTGTAATGTATTTTCACATTAAAACAAGATTGTAACTGCTATATGATTCAACATGATGATCAGACTAACGCGATGAATCGCACTTTACAACAATATTTGAGGTGCTTTTCGATGGAACAACCACATCAATGGGTTGAATTTTTGCCATGGGCAAAATTTGCCTACAATTATTTTACCATGAAGGAGCAAAGATAACACCATTTGAAGTAGTGTATGTAAGTTGGATGCTGTAGATTTTGAATTGTTCACTCAAGATAAGATTTTGGAGTCTCTTAAACAGAATCTTAAGTAAGGATGAAGGCTACTATTGATAAACATCGTACTGCTGTTATATTCAAGGAAGGAGAACTGGTCATGGTGAAGCTCAAACCTTACAAGTAGATGTCTTTGTAAAATGCTTTTCATAAATTGGCCAAACAATATTATAGTCCATTTCGGATGCTTCAGAAGATTAGCGCATGGGCCTATAAGACTGAGCTTTCTACCAATTCAAAATTCACAATATGTTTTATGTTTCTGTTTTGAAGAAGGCTTATGGATCAAATATTCCATCGCTGGAGTTGCTTATAGGAGCAATTGATAATCATCCATTACTAGAACCACTGACTGTTGTGGATCCTAAGGTTTTATTGTCTAATAACAAGCCTACAAAGTAGATTTTGGAATAATGGAGGGGTTTACCACTAGAGGATGCTAGCTGGGAGGATTTTGATCAATTTTCTCATATCTATTCTGACTATAACCTTATGAGTAAGGTTATCTTTCTACTGGGCGAGAGAAATATTACAAGACACAATATGAGGAATAGTAAAGTACTAGAGAAGTATAAAGATTTCATTATTAGTAATAGATCTAACTAATGTAACTTCATATTGTTGTATGGTTAGCTAAATGTAATAGATATAATATAGCATATTAACTATACAAACTACCATGACGATGAAAACAAAAAAGAATATAAATAAAGCAATGATGGGAAAAGGGAATTATTCCCCTTAGATATGATTGTGCATTCTTGCAGTAGAACTGTGGCTCGAAAACAATTTGTGTGCTTGTTCTTCATTGTTTCTCACCTTGTAAACACATAAAGAAACACATTGTAGAACTAAATTAAAGAAGTAGCAAAGTAGAGAGAGAAGAGTAGTCAAGAGAGAATACTTACTGTGGAACCCTAATTGAGAGAAGAGAGGTGAAAGACTAATCTAGAGGAAGTGAGTTATGGTTGTAGTAGTGTTCAAGAAAGAAAGGGCTGACTGTACAGTAGTGGGCCTATTTGATAGTAACGCCCAACACCTAACGCATCCACTAGCCCTAACAAATTTAGATGCCACTTCAAGAAAATTACTAACACCTTAATATACTCATTAGTAAAGTTATCATTAGTATGATGTCACGTTCTCCCAGATATCTATAAAACATTAAACTACTTTTGTATTTATATTCTCTAAGCTGGTTTACTATTTATATAAACGATATTGTGACAATAGGTTTTCTATTTTTATTTTTATTTTTTATAAAAGACCATTATACGTGGTTTAACAAGACTATTGTATCATTGAAATATTAATGAAATAAATTACCCTTATTTGTAATTGCATGCTAGATTTTCCATATAGTAGCCATTTATAACCTGTAATCGCCATAAGTGAGATTTTGAGATTTTTTTCCTAATGTTCCTTTTTTTTTTTTTCCTTTCAAACTATTTGGATTATTGAGAAAGAAAAATCTTTATAAGCTTTTTTTATTTTAAATAAAGCGGTTTTGATGAAAAAATCATTAAAAAGTTTTTTCCCATTTCAAGTTATGTGGATGCCCAAGTAAAATATATAAAAAAAAAAAAAAAAAACCTCTAAAAGCTTTCTTTACTATAGAAGAAAAAGACTTTTATACACCTAGTTTTCATTTCAAACTATTAGGATGATCAAGAAAATAATAATAATAAAAATGATAAGTATAGGTTATTTCCATTTCAAGTCGGCTCAATGAATAGGAATTAATTAAAAAATATCTATAAGAATTTATTTTATTAAAGAAAAGATTTTTTAGGAAAAAGATAATCTTTATAAGTTTTTTTATTATAGTAGAAAAGATATACTTGGAAATAAAATTTTTAAAAAATCATAAATTTTTTCCATTTCAAGTGCCTTGATCACCTTAAAAATTGAAACAACAAATTTTATAAGAAATTTTATTGCATAAGAAAATATTTTTGGTTGATATATCAACAAGTTGGTTATTAAAATTTAGTCAAATGACAATAAGATATGATGGGGGGACTAAAAGCTTTTATATATATATAGTTTTGTGCGTTTATACACATAAAATTTATATTAAGCTTTACATGGGTCACTCAAGTTCCTATACTGGTTACTTATGCACATATACAAGCCAAGTGTCATATAACCCTTTTAAACATAACTTAGTTCTCCCCACTTTATTGTTTAATTACTTAGTTTTTGAAATCCATATATAATATATATATATATTATAATATATCATGTATATAGTTTTATTAAGTTAATTTGTTATGGTATTTTTTAATATTAGTTTATTTAAATTTTGCAAACGCAACGAGGGTGTATAGCCATTACTATAAAAAAAAAAACTGATATGAGAGTACTAACTAAAAAATTCATTAAGATATTAATAAAATATTGGCAAAAAATCACTTGAAAAATAGAAGCTAGAGGACATTATTTTTCAAGAGAGATTTCATTTTTTTTACTAAATGGTTTGCTCATACTTGAATTTTTATTTAATTATTTGTTAAATTTTCTTTTCCTATTTAGTTGTTTCCTACGATTATTTTTATTATCTTTTTACTATTAGCTAAGATTACATATTTCATAGTTAATAGACAGTTATCAAATAGGTTGATATTTTTTAGTAGAAATTGATGAGGTAGTATTAAGTGAAGAAAAAAAAGAAAAGTAAAACAAAATTGATGGGACTTCAAAGTGAGATAAATAATCAAAGAAAAAATTAAATTGAAATTATTTTAAAGTTATTAATATTGAGGATTTAAGGTTTTGACTTTTCAATTTTTCAAAGAAAAAGAAAATAATATATATGTTAAATTATATGGAGTCCAATAGTGTGGTTCTTCTTAAAATGCAATAGAAGATTTTCTTATCATTAAATAAATATGGGTTTCTTATTGAACAAAACATTAAAAATAGCAAATTTAAAAAAAAAATTAGAAAGGGAATTGTTGCATGTGTTAAGACAGATAAAATTTCTTTACAATTAGTTATTTATTAATATAATAATCTATAAAAAATATATTTAATTTCAATTTTCATGGTATTTATTTAAACCTATTAATGACTTCATTGAATTATTGTTATTTCTTTTCATACCAAAGGCCACATCAACATTGACTGTTTTATGTTTGTAAGCAATGTGAGACGTCATTTATTTCAACTTTATGTATTTCTGAAAATTCTCCGACTTCTAGTATAATTTATAATTCTTTGAGCTTTTTTTGTTTTATATCTCTTCATTATTACTTTTCGTATTAGGCCTTTTCAATATTGTTTTTTAGCATTGTTACGGTTCATAAAATATTTCCTTTTTGTATCTCTTCATTAACTTTTCATATCATAGAATTTTAATATTCCTTCTTTTTCTTTTGTTACCGATTAATACATTTTTAGTATTTCCTTTTTGTCCTCTTATGTTTGATATTATTTTTTAGAATTATTACGATTCATAAAATATTATCCTTTTTTATCGGAACCTTTCTCTTTTGCATCTCTTTGCTGACACCTTTTCATATCATAACATTTTAATATTACCTTTTTATGTTGGTAAATTGATACATTTTTAGTATTACCTTTTGTCATGCTATGTTCAATGAAAAAAATGCATCACTTTAGTTTAAACTTTTAATACTTACAACATATAAAAAAAAATTCAATAAATAATCATTTGCAGTATATAAAACGTAATTATAATATATAAAATATATTATAACAGTCTATTATCTATCATATAATAATATATATTTTGGAAGTATTTTGCTACCATATTCTTTATATTAAAAATTTTCAATATTACCTTTTGTCATGTTGTTTCTTTTTTCTTCTTTGTATAAAATGGAAAAAAAGATCACATTAATGCTAATTTTATCAGGATTCTTAGCTATTCCTTATTTTTAGAAAAAAATTATTATTAATATATTTTCATTAATGATATTTTTCATTATTTAAAATTCTTGTGCATTAATACTATTATAGAAAAGGTGTAATTTTTGCACAACTAAATGCAAACAATGAATTCTTGACATATAATGTAATATTCCGATAACTCAAAAGATAATGATTTTTTTAAAATATTACAATATTTTATATATCTCTAAATAACTATACATATTATATATTTATAAACATTATTAAGAATACCCTACATTATGCAGGGTTTTAACTTAGTTTCTTTTAGCCAATGTCATTGTAGCTTAGTGGCATCTCCCTAGTCTCTCAAGTGAAATGTTTTAGTTGGAATCACCTCCATCGTTGTAATGGCAAAAAAAATAAAAAAATAACTTAGTTCCTTTGAAGTCATTAATCCCAAGATGTTTTCTACCATGTCCATAACCACCCCCCTCTTTTTCGTTTTTCAAAGACGTTGTATTATAAGGACTGCATTGCTTTACCACGCGACAAATCAATACGGTCCCTGCAATAGAGTAATTATTTGTGAAAAAAAATAGAAACATGCTCTAGTAAATTAAATAACTAGAAATTTTATATTAAAGTATTTCATAATAGTCCATTGTAGGGATAAGGCACCTACGATAAAAAAATAAAAATTAAAAATAAGTTGGTTGTGTTTGTCCCTGCCATAGTTTGGTTGCGAAAAAGAAAATTTTTATAGTGTGTGAAAGCTACTATCTCTAGCAAAAAGAAATTCATAATGGTGCTCAAAGTAGACAAATCAACTTGATTCTTCTTATTGTTGAAAGTAAAAATATGTAAAGGTTAGAGAAACATAACGATAATGTCGTGTTTAAAATAATATATGTGATTATGAAATATCCCAAATCTTCACCTAGATTAGAAATTGAGTTTGGATAGATTAAATAAATCAAATGACTTATAGGATTTAATTAGACAAGTTGGCTTAATTTAATTAGCTAATAATTAAGTTGGTTTTGAGATTTGAAATTCCTCAAATCTCTAAACATGTTCTAAAAATGTTTAGAGGATTCCTAAACTCTTGATTCTTAGCCTAAACACTAATTCCTAAATCTCAATAAAATTTGAGTTCATTTGCTTGAATAAAAATATCAGTTCTTAAACCCGAACTCAAATTAAATATCTTTGTATCCAAATTAAATTCCTAAATTAAGTTCTTATTTTAAGATCTTAATTTATAATCTATTGGTTTAGAAATCATCTTTTAAATACTTCTGGAACTATAGATATTGATCTGATAGTTCTAAACCTATACCTTATTTCTATTTTACCCAAATTTAACTTTATTCTTTCCTTCTATTTTCTTTGATTTGGCTGCCCTTTTGCTTTTTCATTCATTTACGTTTCTTTTTGTTTTCTTTCTTTTTCTTCTTCTTCTTCTTCTTCTTTCCCTCTCCAAAATCCAAGACATGAATCTCAATTTCAACAAGATAGAAAGAGGAGATCAAGTAGAATTAGCTTCCCCAAGAAGAAGAATAAGGAATTGCATGAGTAGGCTCAAAAAGCTAAGTTTTCTATTTCTATTTCTCTTTTTTTTTACTTGTTATTTACATTTCTAATTGATGAATTGATGTTGAATTGAGTTGGAAGTGCTGTTTACATTTGTATTTGTTAGTTTAATGTTTGATGGAAGTTGGAAATGGTGAAGAAGAGGATGAATAGTGAGTTGGAGTTTGTTGAAGTGAATTAAAGTTTGATTGTTGTTTGAAGTTTTTGGAGGAAGATTGAAGTGTTAGAAGTTGTTATTATAGTTTATTTAATGTTAGAATTGATATAGGAAGCTTAGGAAATGATTTGAAGAAGTTTTGATAAAAGGAAGTGTAAAAAAAACCTCTTTTAGCAAAGCTGTTCTATCTTCAACGCCGGCTCCTGGAGCTTCTATGCGGCCGGCTTTGAGGCGGTGTTGAAGGGTACAGAATGCATTTTCTTAAAGCTGCCCCCAACACTGCCGGTGTTGAGCCTTTACACCGCCGGCTTTGAAGTACTGGTGTTCGTTTTACTCAGTGCCCTGTTTCGCGGCCTCTTCATATTTTGGCCATAACTTTTTCATACGACCTCCGATTGAGGTGATTCAAGTTGCTATAAAAATGTCAAAAAGATATCTACAACTTTTATGTTTTGAGTTTTTACAAATTCAAAACATATCAATGCTTAAATTTTGATTCTTTCCGGCTATTGTGTTTTCTTAAACAAAATTAAAACTTGTTTTTTATTTCTAAATGTTTATTGTTAAGTGTAAATTGATCTTTTTGAGTTAAAATGAGATAGATAAGTGATGTTTCATGTGTTATGTTAATAGATTGATTTAATTAAACATGACTTAGATAGATTTATAGATTTAATGAATAATTGAGTTAAATATGCGAGTTTAACATAAAATGAATCTAGTTACAATCTAAGTTCAACTTAACTAAATGAACTTGAATGAGTTAAAATAAACTAGATTGAGTTAGTTTAATTACTTTGACTTAGTAATTAGATTAAATGATTAATTCTAATGAGTTTGACTTAATGAACTCATTAAATTAAAATGAACTATATTTCTTAAGCTTAATCCACTTGGCTTAGCTTTTGAATTAAATGGCTAAGGTTAATCAATTTGACTTGGTAAATGACTTAAATGACTAATTCTAATCAATTTGACTAAGGTTAAGCTAAAATGGGTTAGTAACAAACAATTGGGTTAAATGAATGTGTTAGGGTGATCTTTGAATAACATGAGGAATATGTTGTTTTGAATGTTTAATTGTTTTGGATTTATATGTTTTTGAATATAAGTGTTTTGTTGATGCTTTGTGGATAAGAAACCATAATCAAAGTGAAAAGAAATACTTTGACAAACAAAGGAGAACCGTCCATACTTTGGTAGGGCGATTTATCGCAGCCATAGTAGGGTTCTACATTAGTGTCTGCTCAAATAGGATCTTAATAAAACTTGGTGTAGATGACATAGTAATTGATTAGATTGAGCTAGTTTAATTGATTGGTTTTTTAATTGTTTTGTAAGGAGTTGGTGAATCTTTTACAAAAGGAAATAAACTCATTTGAGTTTCTGTCAAGTAGTGGACATCGTCATTGGGGTTCATGTTTTTCTTACAGGCGATCTTATATAAGGTACGCAGTAACTTGTGTGTTAGATGTTAGGATAAGCATCTAAATAAATTAAGAACTTAAACTTGACTTAATAATTGATGAGTGTTGATTGTCTTTTACACCGTTGAATTTGGTTCGGAGAGCAACACCTTGCTCAGATTGGGGGCATGGAACTTTCTCGTTATTGGATAGATTTATCTAGGAGATATAAGTATCCGAGCTACTTATATCAACCCCCTGAGCGTCGTGATACATTACTCAGGATCCCCTAGTATTATGGGCTACGCCAGAAGGTGGGGCTGCCTAGTCTGTATGAACAGTAGGGACCACTCAGGGAGGCGGACGTGATACTAGATCCTTGATGTCTGGAGTTTGAATACTTCCGTGTTGATTTGTTTACTTTAAAGAAAGATAATAACTTGTGATTGTCGCATTTGCATTTAGTTAAGCTCATGTGTCACTCCGTGTGTGATTGTGTTGCTGTGTACTAGGCTTCGGCTCATTCTTGTTGTTGTTATTCTTTTTACAGGTTTTGTTGTTGATAAAGACGATGTTGATGAAGTTGATAATGATGAGTTCTTGTTGACGTTGGTAATGATGGATGATGAGATGCTGATATGATGATGTTGTTGCTATTGATGATGCTTGACTCGGGTTTTGGCCATGTGATGATTCGGAGAGAATTTGTGGATGAGTGAAGTGAGTAGGAGCGTGGATGTAGTTAGTTATTTTATTTCTTTTTGTTTTGTATTAGTGAGAGCTGGATTTATGATTTAAACTTGTTATATTCTTTAAAGGGCATAGTAGAGCCCGTGTTCTGTAATTTAACTTTTGCAAAGCTTTGTTTAATCTAATAATTCTCCACTTGAGAAGAGTGGAAGTTTTGAAATGTCTTTATTTCTAAATTGTTTTATAAAATTACTTCCGCTGCTAAATCCAGTTGTTGCCAGAATCTAACTAAACGATTTCATAATCTAAAATCGAATAGCAATGTTCAACATAAACACCTTCTTTAAAGACAACCTTACGTATAATTCGTAAGAGTTATACGTGGTTGGGGACTTGGTGTGCTTAATTTGAGAATTGAGCATGTCAGGTCTTTACAGATTACTATTAAAATTTCTAAAATATCGAAGTTAATGAAATAGCAAATAAGAAGTTGCTTTTTAACTTTGGGATATATCATTGAAATTCTCTAAAATAAATTGTATTTTCATTTATTCATCTTTATTCAAGCTTTCGAGGACCAATTTCATTTCAAAATGTATCTAGATATTGTTAAGTTGTTTTAGTATACTTTTTAAAAATTTATTATTCTCGCAAAGGATAGAAATAGATGATGTGTTTTTTTTTTAGCGACCTCTGCTTATATTTTGTCACGGTTTTCGGAACATGACTAGAGCAGAATTAGAATCGCTGGTTTCAAATCTTCATATCAAGTTTCGAAACCATTATTTTTTTCAAGTAAAAATTTAAAGAAAAATAAATAAATTTTAGTTTTTAATGAAATGTAATAAAATTTGAACTCAAAATAATAATTGAGTTTAAGAGTGTTAAAATATTTAACCAAATATTTTTAAAAATTTGTTTATGATGCACATTTATTTATATATAAACACATCCAACATTAAATATAGTTTGTAATGTGAGATTACAAAATACTCTAGTGGTTAAAAAAATTACAATACAAAAAATAGTTTCACATTATTAAGGAAAGGATTTTTCTTTTTAGAAATTTATATAAACCAAATTTATATACTTTAACTTATATTTAAATTATATCCATTTGTTGTGTTGTTAATAGCAACACATCAAATATTTTGAATATTAATATTTGTATGGAATAGTTCAAGCATTAGTAATTATGAATTTAATATCATTTTAGAAAACCATTAGTTTCCTTTTCAATGGAACTGGTTCGAACTACATCGCCAATTTCATCTGGTTCTAGGTTGAAGAACTGCTTGCCAGTTTTGGAATCGACCAACCAGTTTGGCTCTAGTTTTGGAAGCATCAGTGTTGTTTCAGTTCAAAACCAAACCATAAGCATGTTTACCTCTACTGTGTTTGTTTATTGTTACAGGAAGATGTGATTGCCTATAGTTTAAGTCGTGATGTAAGAGTGTAACATCAATTGCAAAATCATACCTATATTCATGATATGGAAGACATAAGAAATCCCTTTTGATTTGGATGGTTTGGTCTCTTTAGTCAATATGCAACTTTAGAGATTTTTTGTCTCTCTCTTCTATGATGATGGGATGTTAGAAGAGCAGTGTATGATATGTACGACTTAGGGACCGTTGTTAATTACAAAAAACAGACCTATGTTTTACCTATTTTGTAAATAACTAACCTGTGGTTTTAATTTTTACAAAAGACTAACTCGAGAAACCTATTTTGTAAATAACTAACCTGTGGTTTTAATTTTTACAAAAAGACTACCTTGAGAAATGCTCTGTAAAAAAAAAAAAAAAAAAAAAAAAAAACCATTACTTAGGCTCACATGCCAGTTATTTACCAAATTGAAAGAAGGACAAACCACGTAACAACTCCAAGGATAGACAAACTACATCTAAGCAACAAATTATGATCTCTCTCTCACATCAAATCACAAGTCTCTCCATTTCTTCTATTAAATTAATAACCCATTTTAAGAAAATCAATTGGTTTAATGGGAAAAAATAAAAAAAAAGTCAACATAAGATTAAATTAAAACATTTAGTTCTTCAAAGGAAAAAAAATATTTATAGCAGAAAAAAGAAGAAGAAGAAAACCATTGAGACATTGAACAACTTTGCGCATTCATACTGAACAAAGGGAAATTAGGCATTCAAATAACAAAAAATCGTCATCATGTTGAATTTTCAATCTAAAAAAAAAGGAAATTTTATCTAAAGAAAAATTAAATCTTTAATCATACAAGGAAAGAATGACTTGATTTGTTGTCATAATTTTAAAGGATGGATAGATCAAACTCATCAACATGATTTTTAAAGAGTTGTAGCTAAATCAATTTGTGACGCAAAGAAACAAGTGAAGAAGCTAATTAGAAGAAAAAGGAGGCTTGATAAGAGGATACAGGAACTGATAGAGTTTTTTTCATAGAGGCAAGGTAGAGGAAGGGGATTAGGGTTAGGGTTTATGTTTCACAGAACTAAAATGGTATTGCCACATCGATAAGGCTTGTGTTATGTGGCTGGCAAAAAAACCTACTAAGTACGTGTCTATTTTTATCCCTAGAAACATTGTCTATCCTTGTTTTGGTTCGGCACATGAATGTCACATGAGTCATCCAAACAATAGTTTTTTAACAGAATATAATGGAGCACCTGTCGAGTTAGTCTTTTGTCGAAATTAAAATGACAGGTTAGTAATTTGCAAAAGAGGTAAAACACAAGTAAGTTTTTTATAGTTAACCATATATTTATATATAAATTCATATTTATTATTTCCTATTCTACACATCATAAAATAGGAAATAATACATTTAGTCTCTATATATACTATTCTATACCTTATACGATGGATTAAAGTCATTAGCTTTATCATATCACTTTATTTAAACTTTATATATTATGATAATCTTATTACAAATTTAATTTAATACACATGTATAAGCCCATAAAATTGGTTTATTAAAAAATAAACTTAACAATCTTCCACTTTGGCTATATATGTGTAGCCTTATAATTGTTTATAAATTGTTAAAATACTCAAAATTTTGCTATCATTGTCAAATGCATCCCAAAACAATCTAGTCTGTCAATTATATCAAAATAGGACTAAAGTGGGCTTCATCACATATGTCATAACTAACCCTTTAATAATCACATACATCAATATAATTGAATGGCATAAATTAAGTATGGTTGTGTAACATGGAAATTATGTGTAACATGATCTAACATGCCTACTTTCAACTGGTCCAACCCTATACTATATCATATGAGTCCATATATCAAATTCAAACCCAAAACGGTATAACTGGAAATAGATTTATTACTTTTTAATTGAAAAGTTTAACCATAATTGTATCATAGTCTACAAACAATACAATATGTATATAATAATGAGCAATAAAAAACACAAAGTTTAATTGAAATTGAATATTCTTAAAATACACAACACTCCTATGAGCAATATGTTCATAACAGACCTTAGGTGGTAAATCTTTAGTAACTGGATCTGCAATTATGGTGTTTATTCCTATATGCTCTATAGACACATGTCTATTCTAAATTCTTTCCTTCACAACCTTGAAATTAAGGTCAATATGTTTTGATTTCATCAAGCTCCTCTTGTTATTAGAATATAACACTATTGATTTACTATCACAAAATATCTTTAGTGTTCTTTCAATATTATTTACAATGCATAGCCCAGGGATAAAATTTCGTAGCCATATTCCATAATTGGATGCCTCATAACATGATACAAATCTTACCGGCCCAGTGGAAGAAGATACAAGCATCTACTTAATGTTTTTAAAGAAATCACTTCTCTAATAAGCAAATAAATACATCCTAATGCTGACCTTCTATTCTCTTGGAATCTCGTGAAATTAGAATTAGAATATCCAATGATCTTCATCTGATATGATTTCCTGTATATGAGCATATATTCCTTTGTTCTCTGTGAATACCATATGCCTATCTTGCTTGCTTTCCAATGATCCACCATAGGATTACTCAAACATTTGCCCAACATCCTAGCAATGTACACTATATTTGGATGCATACATACTTGAGCATACATAAGGCTCCCTACGACTAAAGTATAAGAGACCTTTTCTATCCTTTTATTCCTAAGGTTATTCTTAAGACATTGACTTAAACTAAATTTGTCACATTTGGCAATAGGGTTATCTCTTGGTTTATAGTTATGCATGTCAAACCTTTTGAGCATTCTGTCATATAGTTATTTTGTGATGATCTAAGAATACACCATGAACAATTGTGATGTATATTGATTCTTTGTATGAAAGAAGCTTCACTAAGACTCTTCATTTGAAAATTCTCTTATAGAAATCTCTTGGTTTCACTTAACAAGCTCATAACATTTGTGGCAAGTAGTATGTTATCTACATATAAGACTAAGAAAATAAACCTGCTCCTACTAAACTTACAGTATACACAATCATCAACAAAATTTATCTCAAAATCATATGAGATAATGATTTGATGAAATTTGTGATACCATTGGCTAAGACTCTTGGATTTTACGTTTGTTAGATAACTATAAATGCACGTTTTTATAAAAATTATCAATTTGAGTGCGAAAGCCACCGACAAATGTACCAATCGTGCAAGTATAGCTAAGTGAGAGTATTCAAGGTCGAATACATAAGGAGTTAATTGACTAATTACTAGATTATAGTGATTCTAGTCTATTCTAGGCAAACGAAATAGAAGTTGAAATTTCTAAACTAATTAAACTATTTCTACCACTACAAATTACAACTATTTTTATACTAACACTAAAATTGCGGTTTGAAACTCCTTCAATAAAATAGATGTGGGATTATGTAATGGTATTTATTAGGATTTCCATTCGTTGCTTCGTAATTATAATCGAGTTTGTTCATTTAGATTTTGATTAAACTCACAAGAATTTGCTTTCGTTTCGGGCTGCAAAATTCTAACTATAACATGGATATCCCTCTCGAGTAATCCATTTATAATCACCGATTAAATAACACACCTCTCTCACAAGCAATGTTATTCTAGTTAAATTTATGATTTAAGTACGTGTCCGTGTCAATAAACCATAATTTCAACCGCATTAAGAACGTGGGTTGTACAACTTAAATCGAAACAGCACGTGTCTGTGTCTATTCCAAAATTGTATTTTCTATTTCAATTGAGCTCTTGAATCCCTCTTGAGTATCTTAAGCTCTAATTTACAAGAAGTTCATAGACAAACTTTTGACCTTGTAAACATTGAAATAGAAATAACCAAAGTTCTAAATTAAAAAGACTTGTTATAAAGACTAATCAACTACTTAGAAAATTCATAAAGGCATCACATAATCTCACTAAATAAATTTAGCTCATGGCATGGAGTAGCTCGTTGATATTGCAGCTCAAACTTAATTCCAAGTGTAGATATCGAACTGCTGTTGTTTTTGTCCAAGAAGCTTGATTCTGAACTGCACCTGGTTGGTGACTACTTTACTAGCTGTCATATGACAACTCGGCTGCAATCAGGAGCTTAACCTTGTGTTCATGAGCACATATGACAACACATTGCAACTAGTCATTGTCATTATTAAGCTACTCAACATTGTTGCAATCTGGTCGTGCTCATTCACGTTCTTTTGACCTGATCAGTGGATGACTTTATGGTTACTCGATTGAAATATGGTGCTGATGCTCCGCTCGATGATGTCTAGGAGCTTGGCATCGATGGCGCTCCATTTCTGAGTGATGAACACTCAGTCTACACTACTATGGGCACCTCTGCTAAACACATGTGAAACTTGGTGATGCTCTTGAGGCTGCTCAGTCTCTCTATACTTCTGCACATGATAGTCGGCTTGTTTTCTAGTAGCAGCTCGGTTATGATGGTTGTTGTGTGATGATCTTAGTCAACTCTAGCCTGTTTTCATTGAACTACTCGACAAGACTTATAGGAGCTCTAGTGGTACTTGTAGTAGCTCGCCAAGGTCGGTGTTTGGGGCTGTGCTCTATCATCTTCAGAACATGGAAGTAGCTTGATGGGATTGGAGCTTGCATTTGATCGAAAGTTGGCAAGTTGGTCGATGCTGAATTGAAGGTTCGGACTAGCAAAGAAGCTTGGCTGGTTGGTTGACTTGTGTATGTGTGGTGCTTAGCTCGGTTTGTTACAATTCAAGAGCTTGGTGCTCGACGTGCCTGCTGTTCGCATGTTGGGGATGAATTTTAGCTTGATTATGTTTGCCCATTGCAGCAGGTCGGTCATGGTTCTTACCGAAATTTGTCTTGTTCTACTATTTGGAGTTGCTGTTGCTCTATCATGGCTGCCTAGCTCAGGTCGGCACCTCTTTAATAGCTCGATACTAAGTCAATTTATGTTGCTGCTATTCAAGGCTGATCGGCCATGGTTGCTCGGTTGCTGTAACTTTGTCTACTGTAATTTAAAGTTCAAAAGCCAATATCAATTCAAAGAACCTTTATCAACCAAAGCACGAAGAATTAGTTCATTCTTTACATGAAAATTTTACAATTTAACTCCTCATTTTGATCCTTTTTAATATCATTTTTGCATTTTAAATATTATTGATCTAAGATCATGCAATTTATCTATTTTGAGCATAAATTCATTTTAAAAGCCCAAAAATATGCATAGAAGGGTGAGATAAATGTAGGATAAATGCACTACAAGCATCATTATAATCCTTAAAATGTCTTTCGAAGAAACCAAAGTGAAAGACCTCTTTATAATCAATTCCTTCTTTCTCATTGAAGCTCTTAGCCACAAGATGTGTCTTATACCTCTTTACACCGACTTTCAAATCCCTTTTTGTTTTAAATATCCACTTATAACCAATGGGTTTCACACTTTTAGGCAATACATGCAGTGCTTGAGACTTTTAATAAATGAGATACAAGTAGCCATATTGAGAAGTCATTAATGAAAGTTATCAAGTATTGCTGACCATTCGAAGAAACCATAGAGAATGGTCTACATATATTTGTATGAATTAATTCCTAAACTTTGTGGCCCTATTGTCACCCTATCTGTTAACATTTGTGTATTTCCCCTCTATGCAATCAATGTAGATATCAAAATATGTAAAATCAAGGAGATTGAGAGTATCATTGAACACAAGTCTTTTCATTCTCCTTTTGAAGATAGTGACCTAATCTGATATGCCGCAATAGACTTGAATTCTTGTGAGTTAATTTGTGCTTTAAGCCTCGTTACTAGTGTGTAAGGATTCATTATATAAGATAATAGCATCTAGCACTTATAGATTATCACCATAAGACAGGAAATCGATCTCAACTAGTTTTGAATCATAAAAGAGACTGGATTGGCTATTGCCAAATGAGCAAGTATAACCTGATTTGTCCAATGCAGTAATAAAAATAAAATTCCACCTAAAAGACAATACAACAAGTCTCTTTTAGATTCAAATAATAACCAACTCTTAATAATAATCTAATGTGTCCTATTACCTTAACCTCAACAGACTTTTCATTGCTAACATCGTGCATCTTTGACTGTCATTAAGCTTTCGGTAGCTCAAGCAACCCTTCATGGACACACCAATGTGAACAAACAAAATTGAGAAGCGTACCATTCCTTACACATAAAATGTGATAGTTGGTGCATTGCTTCTCCTCAAAACATTTAGTGTCACAAAAGAAATAATCATCATGATACGATCCCTTATATTATTACTTTTGTAGTGTGTTTATTGCAGCATCCTTATCTTTATACCTTATTGATAAATCTTTGCTAAGAATGCACTGCGTTGCTAGGAGATTTTCGACTATGACTTGTTGGGTCAAGATCCTAAATTAATGGGCTGTTAGGCCTTTACAATGCCTACTCCATGAAGGCCCCTGGCCTTTACAATGGCCCAACCTCATCATCAAGCTCCATAGAGACCATGGCCAGTCGAGGTCCTCAACCTTGATTACCGCTCCTCAAATGGAGGCCTGTGGTGCCAAGATCCAGCTAATCATGACCCTGGCCTCAAGGGGCCTACGGTGACCTAACATCTTATCTCCCTGGTAATCCACATCGGTATGGCCACCCTCCATAGGGGTGGGCACGGTACTGTTCAATTTGGTTTTCTCCCTGAACCGAACAAAAAATTACGGCTTGGTTATTTTTATAAAATCGAACCTATCTATATGGTTCAATTCGCTAATTTTTCGAACCTAAAAAAAAAGGTTTGAAATATGGTTCTAACCGTTTGTTATGAAAAAATAATTCAACAATATTTCTCAAAGATCAAATAGTTGCTATGAGCAATTAACATAAAGATAAATAATTAAATTTATAATAATTTTTTTTTTAAAATTGATATTTATATAACACATCATTCTTCTTATTAATTTTATAATATTCCTATAAATAAATCATTAATCAGACAATAGCTTTACCACCATCAACCATTAATATTTATATAATGATACGGTTTGCTACCAGAAGCTTTGACACCAGAAATTACTCTATGGTATTGCAAAAAGATTTTGATATACATAGCTTTACATAGCTTTGCCACTAACAAGAAAAGAACATTGCATTATATTTGGTGGACACCAATTAAGTACTACAAATTTCCATCCACTGCAATTAACAAACATTGAGTGAAAAAACATGAAACAATGAAACCCTAAAAGAAAAATGTATAAAAAAATTATATATATTGCACGGTTCGGTTCTGTATTATGAACACGAACCACCAATAGAATGTTACAAGCCGAATCAAACTGAGAACCATACCGATTAAAAAAATAACTCAAATTTCAGTTTGATTCAATCCGATCCAGTGTGGTTTGTAGTTTGATTGGTTTTTTTCCTAGGCTTAGCCTCCATACCTGGCATTTTTGCACCGAACTCATGATATGTTTACGTTCCATGCCTATATGTTTGTGTTATCTAGATCTGGTCATCTGACGGATCGGGGAAGTCCGCCACATGGAGCAAGGATGTCACATGGTCCCTCTAAAATTCTTTTAAAGCCACCCTATATAAAAGGTCTTCACATAAAAGGTATGAGAGGCTTTTCCTTAGACAACTTCAATGCTATTTTGATTATTCTCTCCATTTAGCACCCTCAGTAACCCATATCTAACTTAAGCATTAAAGTGGCCTTGTCGGACTACCTCCTGATGGACAACTAATCGAGTTTCTGTGTTCACAAGTCTACGGTGCTCCAATATCTTAAATACTCTACCGATGATTCAGCACTTCATGCTAGATACAATCTTTTCATTCTTAGCAGACCTTTTCTCAAATTCTTAAAGGTATTCCTTATCTATCTCAATTTTATCATCTATAGTAATGTTAGTAAAGATATTTGAATTAACACTAGTTATTAAACAAAAACCAAAACAGGTAGAAACAAATTATGCTCACATTCATATTGAAAATTATACTTTTGTAATTTAAATAATGACACAACTCATCACAAGATACCAAGCACAATATTTACATCTAACCTTTAGATAGAGATGAAAACTTGTAAGTGGTATTTTTAGTGTCATGATTAAACATTAATCATAAGTTTTTGTCCAATGATTAAATCTTTCTTTGGACTGACTAATCATTCAAATAAAAACTGAATAACCATCACATATTTATCGAAGTAGGTGTATATGTAAGTTAGTCAAATATTAACCTTCCTTTGAGCCAGTCAATATTCGCATGATTTACATACCCACGATATTTTCTATCCTATTCAAAATATGTGACTTCAATAGGAGATGCTATTTTGATAACATACTATTTCAATCACCCATCTCAAATATTGGATACAAATTATCATAATTTGGATTTTGGAATTTTTTTTATTATATGAAAAGAGCAACTTCTTGTTGCATTTATTTAAATATATATATATATATATACTGTAGTCAAAATTAAGGGCGTCACTTTCACGAAGCATATCCATTGCCCTTAAATATTCGTCTCGGAGTCATATATAAAATTTAATGTTTCATGGTAGGAGTTCAGATGCATAAAGGCATCAGAGTTCGGATGTATCAACTAGACTTGTCCAAAATACATAAAGCATACATTAATGAGATCATTGAGAGCAACGACAAAAAACATTCCTTAAAAAAATCCTAAATCCACATAACATTCATCTAAAATCAACGACTTAAATAAAAAAAAAAATTCAAAAACCAAAGCTACGCAGTAAGATTCGGAGATCAAGGTAAAGTCCATAGAATTAAATAATATATACAATGAAATGTTTAAATTCACAACATCAATATTTCAAGAATTTGATAAATTCCAAACCTTAAATTTAACCTTTATTTGGAATTATGACCACAAGACCAAACTTTTTATTCATAAATTGACAGTCGGATTAAAATTAAGATGACGCCTTTCGTTCATGAAACAACATCCAATTAAATTAGAAAAAAAAAACATTTATTTGTGAATTAACATCAAGATTAAAATAAGAAATAACCTTTATTTATGAATCATCATTCTCAAGCAATTACAATAAATTCGTGAATAAGAGATAAAACATATCCATATGATCTTAGGATTCTTTGTCAATAATACTTATTCACATAATCCCATAGAAAACCTTAACTCTTAAAATTTAAAGAAAATAACCTTAAACAATCATCAATCAGGTTAACAAAAAAAAAAACCCTCTAATTTTATATATTAGGGGAAGACGTTTTTATTAGTTTTTAATCATAGTATCGAAACTATAATCTTTAGGAAAAAGCCACAAACAAATCAATCAACAATAATAATAACTTTATGACTTTAATCTCACACATGACTGTTCTAATATCACTTGTTATGATTAAATCTTAAATCCCTAAATTAAATAACACGTGCACAATATTAGGGTACATACACTTATAAGTAATTGTGAAAGTGTACCTAAGTTCATGATTTAGAAGGCACACAAAATCTCTTGTGATTTGGATGGTTTAGCCTTTCAAGTCAGCACGTAGCCTTGGACATTTAGTGTCTCTCTTTCCTCTCTGATGATGGGATGTTAGAAGAGTAATGTATGATATATATGATTTGGGATCATAACCATATATTTATATATAAGTTAGTATTTATTATTTCCTATTTTGCCAATCAAAAAATAGGAAACAATATATTTAGCCTCTACATATAATATTTCATACTTTATATGAGGCACTAAAGTTCATAACTTTATTAGATCATTTCATTTGGACTTTATATATTACAAGCAGATGCGCACCCGCTTTGCGCGTGCTAAAAAATATTTATAATAATAACGTTGTTAAATTGAAAATAAAATAATTATTAAACATCTAACACAATAAAGTGAATTATAAATAAAGAATAAAATATGTGTTTGTGTTCGATAATTAAATACACAACTTATTGGGAAAAAAAATACATATAAAATCATTTCAAAAATTAACTATTGAAATGTTGTAGTTTATTTTTTGAACAAAGAAAGAGAAAAAGAAAAAAGTGCATATCAATGATATTTGTAAAAATTAATTTTGAAATGTTGTGGTTTATATTTATTAGTTTATCCTCCCGTAACTTCATATTTTGATGCAATCCTATAACTACATTAAAAAAAAAAATCAAATTCAATGAAGTAAAAATAAAGGATCTTCTCAACAAAAAAAAAAAAAAAGAAAAAGGATTTTGATAAAAGTGCATTAATAAAAGTAACCATATCATTATTCAAAAATGATATAATAACATGAGATAGTTTTCTCCATTTCATCATTCAAATTATTTAAACTAGCATATGACGTACTCGCACTATGTATGCAATAAACAAAAAGCAGGAACAATTTTTCTTAGAAAGAATATAGACGGAGAAGAGAGAGAGGAGTTTAAAAAAAATAACTACCCTGCTCAATTATATGAATTTTTGACACTAATAATATAAGATTCGGTTAATAAAAGAGCATTAATCAAAGTAACCATATTATCATTCAAAAATGATATAATAAGGTGAGATAGTTTTTTCCATGTCATCATTCAAATTATTTAAACTAGCAGATGGCGCACCCGCACTACATGTGCAAAAAAAAAGCGGGAACAATTTTTCTTAGAGAGAACAAAGAGGGAGAAGAGAGAGAGAGAAATTAAAAAAAAATAGCTATCTTACTATGTTATATGAATTTTTAACACAAATGATAGAAGATTCGATTAATAATAATAGAGATGGCAATCTTATTACACAATTAATTTAATTCACATATATAAGCCCACAAAATTGGTTTATTAAAAAATAAACCTTATCTAAACTTTAGAGCTTGTTAATTGTTAGCAACAAAATAAAAGTAATGTTTAGGAACAAAAAATTCTCCTAGATTACTAATGGCTAATTAGCTAGAGTTCCCAAATATGTGAGTAACTTAAGAGTGCTTTTGATGTAAAAAATACCAAATTGAGCATATGGTTGAACAAGTTTGTCTAGTTTAGTTGAGTCCTGGCTCAACAATAGTGGGGTAGTAAAGTTGTCCTAATAGGAAAAGGATAGAAGTACAAGTGTTCATTGTTTTTGATGCAGACTAAGAAAAAAACAAAAATAAAGATGGAGGATAATCTTCTTATTAGATTTCTATCTTATTATTTTATTTTATGTTATTTAGACTAGATGTGAATTAATTATTATCTTTTAATTCATTTTATTAAAATTGTGTTATTATTTAAGCATTTAATAAAGTTTATTAAATGTTATTTTTTTTCTTATAATTGGTATGAAGTCTTTTTTTTTTTTTTCCTTTGATGGTGTGTGACTCTAGAACTCCCAATTGGGTCAAGGTGCATCCAGTTTCACCACGCATAACGCTTAGGCATTATATGTTAAGACTAACCTAAACTATAGTTTATTATGATAGTTGCTAACCAAAGTTTAGATTCTTGAAATCGTTTAGTTAGATTGCAAAAACAATTCATATTGCAATGGAGCAGATATAAAAAATACTAGGGCTAATGTAAAAAAATGGTACCTAAGATTTCATAAAAGGTTCAATTAAGTACCTGAAGTTTGATTTTGAACAATTTGATATTTGAAGCAAGTTTTCACGTACATTTTACTTACCTGAAGTTTAGTTTTTAACAATTTGTTTCTTAAAACAAGTTTCGTATATGTTTTTTCTACATGAAGCAAGTTTAGTTAAGTAGGAAAAATGTATGCAAAAACTTGCTTTAGGTACTAAATTATTCAAAATCAAATTCTAAGTATCTAATTGAATTGTTTACGAAAGTTCATGTACCATTTTTGACATTAACCCAAAATACTATAAAAGTTGATTAACAATGTAAGTGTTTGATAAAATATTTGTACAAACCATGGGCTCCACAATCAGGCCTTAAAAGAAATACAAGTTTGAAAATATGATGAATAACTTTCGTTAACAACATATATAGTCTAATGTTCCTAGCTACTCCATTCGCTAGTAAGCTCCTTTGGAGTTCTCCCATTCCTGAGATAATCACAAGCATTGAGATCATCACATGAAAAATAAAGGAATGAGCCGAAGCCCAATATGACAACAACACCTATTCTAAATACAATACAACAACCAATAATTTCTATCTCTAAATTAAGGCATGATAAACAACAGAGGAGCAATCATACCCTAGCAATATGCTAATGGGAATCTAGGGGTCTTAAGTAGTAGCAACTTCTTAAAGGATTAATATAGGTAGACAATATCCCAATACTGTCTATAATATAATACAGCTCAATTGCCCCCATAAATCATTAGTCATATGTATTACCTTTTGATGATCCAGGTAGACAATATCCCAATATTGTTCCTCCTATCAGCTACTCGCCAAGCCACCAAGGAATATAAGGTTAGCATAAATACCTAACTATCGTGCTGACACCACTAAGCAAGGCCATCACTCCTTGGGCCGAGCTAAACGACCATGCACAAGTCATAGATAATTATTAAGGTCATCTTTAAGTATTGATTCATTTATTATGCTTATCCTAGCACGTAACACACAAATCACTATATACCTAATACAAAGTTTATAGTTTAGATAAATAAAAGATAGGCCAAAAGATAGGTTAGAAGGTAAAGTAAAAGGCAGACT
Source organism: Combretum micranthum (assembly GCA_024138025.1). Classification (NCBI taxonomy): domain Eukaryota; kingdom Viridiplantae; phylum Streptophyta; class Magnoliopsida; order Myrtales; family Combretaceae; genus Combretum; species Combretum micranthum. The sequence goes on from JAMXBD010000077.1 coordinate 1,928,001, forward strand.
CAAGCAAGTAAGTATCTATTCAAGATGTTAATCCATATAAGAATTTATTATATGATTAAATTATCAAATTCATATCATATTCATATTAATTACTCACTGTTCATTCAATAAAGTCTAGTTCAATTTGATTAAGTCAAGTTGAACTTAGATATATTAAATAAGCCCATTTATATTAAGATTTCCATGTTGATAGGAGCAATCCATTCAATTAAGGGTTATGTGTGCTCGTGATATACCTATATTTGTTAATAATTCCAAGAATTTGGTAGATAGTATACTTTTTGGTTGATTAAAGCTAAATTGAACACTTCATCATTATTTAAAGAAACAACACAAAAGTCAACCAAATCACAAAGGCATGTACATAGGGAATAAACCATGAGCATGCCAATTTTTGGAATATTGATACAATGGTATCTGAACTTTTACAAAAAGAACAATCAGATACTTAAAGTTTGATTTTGAATAATTTAACACTTGAACAAAGTTTTTATTGACTTTTTTCATACCTGAAATTTGGTTTTGACAATTTCAGTACTTGAACAAACTTTTCACGAAATTTTTTCATACCTTATTGAACTTGCTTCAAGTATGAAAACAGTCAATGAAAACTTTGTTAGGTACCAAAATTGTCAGAACCAATTTTCAGATATAAAAAAATTTAATGAAATTTTATTCAAGCACCAAATTGTTCAAAACCAAACTTTAGATATCTAATTGCTTTTTTTTTTTTTTATGAAAGTTCAAGTACCATTTTTATTATTAACCTAAAATTTTTCATAGTTTGTTTCCCCAGCTAGGGTGCAACCGTGCGATGAGTTTTCAAAGAGAACACGATTAAAGTCACAGCCATGCCTAGTGTTGGATATGGATTTTTGAAGAGAACACGACCCTACCTAACTTGAATTTTATTCACAGTTTGTATCATTGTCTTAGACACAGGCGTAGGAAGCTTTAAAGATCATCCAAAAATAAATTTGTTTGATATTTAATTAAATTTTCACATTATAACATATATGGTTCAATATAAACTTATGTGTATCATAAAAAACCAAGTTAATAACATATGTATTCATTTCATAATAGGCCAATGCGTATAATATAAAAATCAATTATCAATTTCAACAAAGTTAAGCATAAATTCATGTATTAAGTACCTAGGTTATGTAATTCATATATAACTCCAAATTTAACTTTTAAATTCATCAAAAATTCACCGAAATATTATGCATATTATATACATACATAACCCTAACATACACATATACACATGTTTATTTCAATTTCCATCATAGTTATCCATCAAATACTAAATTAAAAATACATGTATATACACTATGGCATGTCTAGCACACATATATGCACATATACATATATATTTATTTATTTGAATATAATGAAACACACATAAACATATATCTATATATCCGGCTAAAATTATGTTAAATATATTATATTTATTTCAAGGTCTATTTAGGTAAAATGCATCAAAATAATATCCGTACACATATTTATAATTGTCACATGTTCACATGCGTATTACATATCATTTACTTCACATATAATCAATTTAACATATATATTTATTCTTGGCAGAAATTTAAACATGTACGTATTATATTAATGTTATAATTTCATTTCAACATAATACATTAAATCCACATACAAATACATATATACATACCCAACATGCATATATACATAAATCTAGGTCTATTTGGATTGTTAGGTATCGGTTTAGTATCGGTTCAATATAAGTTCGGTTTGGTCAGTTTATGAGTAAAATTATTGATTTTTCATCAGTATCATATCTATATTGGTTTAGTAATGGTTTAGTATCTGTTTGGCACCAAAATGATGCCAAATCGGCATCAAAATGATGAACCAAACAAGCCCAACTTATATCTTTAACAAATTTTACAAATAACACGTGTATATATATACACACTTTCTTAATTTTTAGTTCATGCATATATATATATGTTATATTTTCCAAATCTTAAATCTAAGTTTATTTTATTATCGTTACATGAATTTAAATGTTATTAATACAATCATAACACATTAATCAAATTACTTACTCGATTTATGAAAGATAGCTTAATAATCTTCTCTACTACTACTCTAATACTTTGATGATGCTTTTAATGCTAAATCCCCAACTTAAACCTTGATTTTTTCTTCAAATATTATCTAAGAATCAATTGAAATAGAGATTAGATTTTAGGGATAAAAAAAAAAAAAATTTAAGAAGTATAAATATAGGTGATATTTTACCCATTCGACCCTTGATTTGAAGATAGATTGTTGGAGAACTTTTAGTGTGTTTCGAGAGAAGTGTTTCAGAGGATTTTGGAGAGATGCAGGCTGCTAAAATAGCATGGGGAGCTAAGGTTTTCTAAGAGGAGTTTATATAGTGTGTAAGTCTTATAAATATTTCTAGGGTTTAGATGCATTTTGGTCATTTCACACTAATAAAATTCTATAGATCTTGAGTTATTACTTGATGTGAATAGGTGGATAATGATATGATGGAATTTGGGTTCACAGGCTTAGGCTTTTGATTATGGGTAAAAGATGTTAGAAATAGAAATTTCTTAATTTACATTAGAAATTCAATTTAGGAATTTTAATTAATGGAAAATTAATATTTCACTTGAATTAAAAAATTTAGGGGTATATGAATCGATATATGAAATCAAGTATTTTGATTTGAATTTGGGTGTTAAAGATTTTGGTTAAAATAGCTAAACTGAATATTTAGGGGTTAGGGGTAATTTAGGAAACGTAAATTATTGCCATTACATATTAAGAATGACTAAAGTGTCCTTAGATATGTTGTAGAAGTGAGGATGGTTTAGTCATTTAGTATCGATAAAGATGAGGGATAGTTTAGGGATGAGAGAAGATAAATTCAATCTATACAAGTAACTTTGAAAATGACCCATAAGAAGGAAACATTCAATTTGTATAAGAAATATTGCAAAATGACATGGATTAGTAAAAAATTTTGCTAGATTCTTCTAGGAGATAATTGTTGTCAACTCACTTCTTGGACAAGGAAAGTTTGATTAGATTCAATTTTAGTGAATTAGGAATTTAGATAATCGAACTTGAGAAATCGAGTAAATTGATTTGTTGAAATTGGTAATAGAAGTAGTTTGATAGGTTGAAACGGGTATTTATGGTTTTGGAATCTCTAATTTCAATTTAATTTATTTACTAATTTAATTATGCTAAATTACCAAACTATATTCTATAGTTTACGAAATTCAATTAACTAAACTGTCTAAACTCAATCACTAAGTTAAAATCAAATTAAGATTCAAAATTATCTACTTTTTTTTATAGTATTTAATTATCACATTTCTAATTTATGTTGACAAAATTCGAGGTATTTTAATGCAATAGCAATAAATCTAAATCTAGTGGGTGAGACTGCTAGCTATTTCTTTTAAAGTTCTTTCTTTCCTTTTCACTGAAAAAAAAAAAGAAAGAATCTTTTTTTTTTTCCTTTTGACTACTTATGTTAGATTTGTTATTGTAGCTACTATCCCATCCCTCTTAGGATTTAACTTTAACATTTTACCTAGGACCAAAAAGACAAATTTCTTTATTTCATATGAAAATGTCAAATGACACGAGACCTTTCAATCGTGATTTTTATAGATTATTTTATACTTAAGTTATATGAAGCTAATACTATAGTAGATAGACAAACTGGCTAGTTTACATACCTTGATCGTCTCTTTGATGCCTTAAGAATTCTTAAATTGCTTGCAAACAAAAAGAAACATGTTACAGCTACAATTCTAATCTCATAAAATATAAAGAAAACATCATAAAGCAAAATTCCATTGAAATTGAGAGAGAATTTATATAAAAAATTCAAAATAATACACTTGTTATTATAAAGGTGGCTGTCGATGGAAATAAAGCATTGGAGATTGTAGAGGTTGCAGAAAAAAAAAAGAGTTCAAAGAGACTAATAGAAATAGATGAACTCACCAATAAGAAGATTGCCTCCTATAGTTGTGGAAAGTGAATCTAGAAAGATATGGTAAGTACATTTTCTAAATTTGGAAACCTTCTAGAAGCTGCAGTGTTGATCAAATACAGCTAATGGGTTCATTTACCTGCTCAAAATATATGGGTGATTTTAGCAAACTGTAAACCCCTAATTTTTAGGATAATATCAAGTTCAAACCCTAAACCGGAAAGTCAATCGGAGACCTTAAGTCAACATATTCCTAGAAAACCCTAGCAGTTTAGGTTTGGCAACCCCGCGTTCCTAAACCAAAAAGTCAAAATACGAGTAAAGAATATAGTTTGGTTCATAATAATATTACAGTACTTAAAAAGATCAGATTAGCAAATTTTCGAACTATTTCGAACCCGATCGGATATAGATTTTGAAAAGCGTATTTCGAGGCTCGAGATATTAAATATATGATATTAATACCATTAGACTCGTAATTTCATAAGATATCCGAATATATCAGTTATATAATTTTTCGAGTTATAAAAGTTAAAATTATAACCTTTTATCGTATTTTCATTACTTTAATTGTCTAATCTACTTTTTGATTTCTAATCTACTATTCACAAGTACAACCACCCATACTCTACTTCTTACATACTTACAACCTATTCTTACAATATCTCATCATTTTCCTTACAATTTACTTTTCTAATACAACTTTTATTACTTAAATTACTTATTTAATTTTGAAACTTACTCAATACACATCTCTCTCTCTCCTACATCCAAAACCGGCGCCTCCTCCCTCTATCCCCTCTCTCCAATTTTGTTTTATTTTCCTTTGTTTAGTTAAAGCAAACCCTAATCCACTTTTCTATATAAACCCCTTTATGCCTTCACCTTTCCATTTCTTTCTTTCCTCACTTTCACTTTTAGAAATTTTTTTGCAAAACTCTCTCCCTCTCCTCGCTAGAAACCGTGAGCCTCCCCCTCTCTACACACATACACACTTTTGTTTTCTTTAAGTTTTCTTGATCCAAACACTAAATAGGTAATAGATCTACACTTTATTATCTTAAAAACATGCAATGGCAAGATCATTCATGTATGATTCCACCCAAAAATCTCCATGAGCGTTAAGCTAGGGATGTGGAAACATTTAAACATGAGATTCTTGCCATCACAATGTAGTAGATCTTGTTATTTAATATTATTTGCTATTACCTGTTTTATTGTTAATATATGTTGTTATTATTAATGTTTTGTGCATGTATTCATCATCTAGCCATATCCACATAGTAGTTATAGTGTTCATACATTTATAACTAGTATAATAAACTAGATCTAGTTGTTTTGAGTTCATAAATGCCTTAGGCTTTTATTTTATGCATATAGATAACTTGTAATAGCATAATGATAGTAGGAAAATATTAGAAAGCTCAAGATCTACTTTAGTTTCAATAAAAATGATTTTTGAAAATTTGAATAAAAAAGGAACCATATTTAGAAAAGCCATTTTTCAATTTCAAAATGTGTATTTTACATTAAAAATGAAAGGCTTAGGGAATAGGTATCATAAATGAGTGATCTTGATGAGTAAAGCTTAGATCTACTAAGGAATATTTTCAAAACAAGAAAAAGTTTAAAAAAGTTATGTTTCAATCCCAATAACAAGTTTTAAATTCGTAATAAGGAAAGCTTGAAGTGTAAACACCTATTTTTCAACCCCAAAATAAGATTTTTATTAAAGAAATGGAAGCCCTAAGGAGTACGTTTGATTAGGGAATAGTTTTTGAAAGATTAAATGAGTTTTATAAAAGAAATAATCTCAAATGAAACCTTCAAAATTTGGATTTGAAAATGGCCACTATTTAAACATATTTCCAAATGCCAAAATGATGATTTTTATGGAAAAATGGAAGTCCTAAGGAATACATGAAATAAAGACCTAGTTTTGACAAGGATAAGTGGAATTTATTAAAGTATATTCCTAAAACAAATAAAGTTTTCCAAAGGTAGATTAGACAATGTTTTCATTCCTTAGAAATTTTGTAAAACTCGTATCTAGGTAAACCCTCTATGTAGACACCTATTTTCCAACTCCAAAACAAAGCATTTCATTAAAGTAAAGAAGGTGATAAACATATAGGTCATTAGGGAAAAGTTTTGGTAAGAACAAGTGTGATTTTGTAAGAAATAAAACTACTTTTCTTAAGTTTTGAATTTTCAAAAGTTTTGCAAAGCAAAAGTTTTCTAAAAGAATTTTTGATATCATATCATTAAGAATATACATATAGATAGTTTATTTCGAGACATTCATGATAATAACTTATCGGTTTTGCATGTACACATAATGTACTTGATAGAAACAAAGTTAGGAAAATAGTGTCTTATACCTCCTATCAAGCCTTATCTAAGTACATGAGGAAATAGCTTCACCAACACCCATGAATCATGCATGATGTTGAGTTATATATGTATATAATAGAATCTTACAAGATATAATGATAGCTAAGCATCTATCAAAGCTTTAGTATGATGCTTGGTTTGAATTAGGAGTTGAATTGTGAAATGGGAAATTCGTATAGTATTTTGTACCCTACTTTTCATAGACCAAATGACCTTTTTTGTTGGAAATAACTCTACAAATAGATAGCTCTCGCCGAATAGGTAGGAATCGGTATATAATATGCGAAATTCCAAGTTAAAATGACCAAGTTATGGCCGTTTTAAGTTGAAATTTTCCTTTAGACAAATTTTGACGAACTTTTAGAATATAATTCATAAGTTCATTCAAACTTCATAGAAATACTCATTAGAGTTATTTTTTTATTAGGAGACTTGGGATACGGACTAGACCTTCCTGAGAACTATTATGATTAAGTGAATTTTCGTGCAATGGCAAAGTGAGTTCACTATTTTTAAATTATATGCTTGTGATTGGGCTTGTAACATTAGTGGCATTAGAATTAGGGCAAGATAAAAATTTGATTGTGTGTATGTGAGTTCTACTTGGATGAATTGATGATAAGAATATTGAAATGAGCTTGTTGTAAATATTTATATGATTTAGTATAGAATTGAAGTATCTGCAATATCTATGATCGCCCATAAATTGTTAATTAATATGCCATGATCTTATAATCAAATTGACCATGCATACCATATGTGAGTCACATTGCATAGGTTATTATACCTTTGTGGAAAGAAGGCATAATAATTGGGTAACGAGGGGCCTGTAAACTCGAATATTGGTGTAAGGACCGGAATTGAAAAAGTGTAGTTGGGCACTTGTAGCAACCACAATATAAATGAGAAAAATTGAAGTCTATGGTCGTATGGGCCTGAAACACCTAACCCCGAATGGAGGGCATAAATCCATCAACATAAGATTTTCGGAAGATCTTATGTATTGTATGTTCACGTGCTTGTGTATTTCATATGGTTGTCAATATAACTTTATTGATATATATATTGTTTGTTGAGTATTTAATCTTGGAAGTGAAACTTACTAAGCTCGTAAGTTTATACCCCTGTAGTTTTCTGTTGCAGTATGAATATTTACAGCTATCTCTAAGAAGCCACTTTCCTCAGGTACAGCTTTTGGACCTTAAAAAGCTTTTTAAAGAAGTTAGGACCTAGATTTAGGCATAGACTTCTAGTTGAACCTCCTAAATCTATATATATAATAGTTAATGTAAGAGACTTTTGTGGACCCATGGACTCTTAATATTTTGATGGGGGTATCCCCTTAGATCATGCAATAAATTATTCTTGTTATGACTATTAGGATTTACATTCTTATTGCTATGTATGTCTCCTTAAGCTATTTCGATTCAAAGTATGGTTCCCTATATGTTGAATGTGAGCCTTACACCTAGTGTTTAAACTCATGGAATTACTAAGGTTGTCATACTTGAGTTTAGATATCGAGTATGGCAGACTATCGTATTTAGGGTACCCTTTGGGGCGTGACACAAACAATCAACGCAACTTGTAAAGCCTTACAAACTATGTCTAAGTTTATCTTACAGTTATCACAAGCTAATATCAAGTTAGCTCATTAAACCGCTTAACCTAAAGTTCAACAGATTTGGCATAAGGAATCCATAGCCAAAATTACTTATTAATATGATGTTCTAAATTCTACTGTTGAGATCGACAATGACGGTTTAAAATTTGATAGTAGGATCGAAATTATCAATAGAGTTGATTTGTTGATTATGCCAATAAAGAAGACCAACCCTTTCAAATCAATGAGTAGAACATATTTTATCACTTTCTTATTATTGTTTATAATTTATTCAATTTCTTTTTGTATTATTGAAATATATTCAAAGATTTGAAGTTAGTTAACAATCATTTTGGTTGGAAAAAGTAGAGATTTTCATTTTTTGCATATTAATTTTCGATCTAAGTAGAGTTCTTGCAGAATTAGAGGATGGATCTTTTTAAGAGAGAGAGAATGATGCGGTTCTAGGAAGAAAAAAAGACAAATATGGAGGATGATTCTCTGATTAGATTTTTATTTTATTTTATCTTATTCAAATTATATATGAGCTAATTATTGTCTTTTATTTTAATTTATGAAATCACACTATAACGAATTTCTTGAAGCATTCACATCTTGGTAGTGTGTGACTATTACATATAATTTTTTAGATTCTTTCTTCACTTTCATTAAAAAAAAAAACATTTTATTTTCTTAGAAATTCCTACAAAATTTATCGGAGAGCACAATTTGGCTTGCAATAACAAGCCTAACATTTAAGGACATCGGTTTATTGAGAGATTATGAGGCCATTTCCAGTAATTCAATGGAAATGTCAATAGAAGCTAACCTTTTGCTTACACAATTTTTACTAATACTGTCAAACTCTAATTAACTAGACTAGTTTAATTTGTTTAAACTTGACTAGTGTTGTCAAAACCGAACCAGGGTCTGATGAGGACATATTAGTAGGTTAGGAGTCGAATTAGGTTCAATAGGAGGTGTAATTAAGCCAATAAAAAATAAAAGCATAGGTCATATTTTAGTTACAAAAGTTAAACAAATATAAATCATATAATTAACTCCATAATTAATTAGTTCATCTAGTCTATTTATGAATTATTATATCAATAAAAAACTTGAATCAAATTCAAATTAATTTAAAGAAATATGTTATAGTTGAATTCACACGTTATTTATTATTTTTCCATGTAAAAAAATCACTTGAATCCTTCCTTAAAATTTTTACTTTTATCATTTTAAAATTTTTCCAGTTTCTGATACTGAATTTAATCCCTGCTCACTATTTGCCATTTTAAAACCATTATTTCTCTCAATCACCTTATTTGATGCATGCTGCATGAGAAGAGTAGAATTTAAAGCCAAACCCTTAGCACTTCACGACACAGTAGTTCACGGCACAGTAATTAGTTTCAACCATTTTCTAATCCCCACACGTGCAACCAAAATAATTCACCAGCTCATTCTCTCTCACCACAACTTCACATCCATTATTATTTTTTCCACTTGTTACCTCAAACACAAACCATCAAACCCCACAATTTTGGAACTTTCTTCAACCCATTTCCCTTCTCTTCCTTTATGAAAACCCCATTAAAGAAAAATCACAAATTTCTTAGACTTTTATTATCGACCTTAGGACTCTCATCAAATTCTCTCTCTTTCTCCAATGATGAGATCCCATTAAAGAGTAGGTTCAAATTCTTCAAACTTTTATTGTTCTTGAGAATCGAAAGTTCCTTCAAATCCAACTCTGATAGTGCCTTACTTATCCTTTTGCTTGAAACTTGAATGGGTGAGAATGAAGTAGAAGAAGGAGTATATAATGTAATGGATCGTGTTATGGGTGGTGTTTGGTGAAGAATCTCAGTTTCTAGAGATAAGTTCAAGTCCATTGCATATGGTGTCCAGGATTTTAGAAGTGGAGTTGCATGTGGGTTCTAGAGATGAGATTCAGTTTCTATTCTTTTATTTACAATGAAAAAGAATTAATCTTTTACTCAATGTGAGTGTGTGATAGAAAGAGAAGGGGAATATATAATGTTGTGAGTGAGTCCATGGGATTGATTTAAGAAGAAGAGAAGAAGGTTATGGGGATTAAGGAGCAAAGTAGACTCCAGGACATTTTTTTTAAGTGCATTCAAACTCGGATGACCTAGTGGTTCAACCAAAAAAGGGGTCAATTTCATGGACCGACCTGTTTTTATACGGTTCTGGTGAACCAGATCGACCGCTTGAGCCAATCCCGTTTTGACAACATTGAACCTAACTTGATACTGGGAACAGTTCGATTCAACTATGGTTTAATCTGGTTTTATCTATTAATCCTTGACTAGTGACGGATTGCCTAAAAAAATTCTCTCTACTAGCTTATTGATGCTTCCTTATACTGGTTTAAAAGAAATAGGCCAACACAGCCTGTTGTAGTAACATTCTAGTTCATCCCAAGTTAAATTTAAATTCTAGACTTCACTTGCAATGCTGCATTAACGTTGTGTTTTTTCCTCCTTTTTTCCTCAAGACAAATAAGAGGATGTTGAGCTATGCAATAATTATGTGTTTCCCTTTTTTTTTTCCTCGAAGAGAAATAAGACAATGCAGAGCTAATCATTAATTAATAATTATAATTGCAATGTTTGTTTGACCTTTTCTATCTTCCATAAAAAAGAAGAAGAAGGAAAAATCTAGATAGTTGTGCATACATTAAATATTAATAGTAATCAGAAAAAAAAATTGTTTACGGATATCTCACTTTTTTTTTTTTACCATTTTAAATATTATAAATAGCTATAAAATATAAATATACAAAGTGTTAAAAAGGGACACAACCATACAAAGTCAAATAATAAAAAAAAAAAAAAAATCTTTTTGCTGAGATTCTATTGGAGCAAATGGACATTTTAAAGTGGGGAGTTAAAAAGAGAGAGAGAAAGAAAACCAGTATTGAGCAGGGGGAAAAAATCTAGAATGTGACCTCTCCCTCACGTAATTTGCTAAATTCCTTGCCGGCCCAATGCCGGCCCAGACCAATTGTCAGTCCGAAACGATCCGGCTTTCAGACACTACCCAGCCAGCCCCCACAATCGAAGATATTTTTTTAAGGCGGCACAATCAACGGTATCACAATTAACACGTGTAAGGTTCTCTCTGCTCCGCGTACCACTGAATCATCGGCAAAGGCACAACCCCTTGAAATCAATCTGCAATCTACATTTCCCGATTTCGCATTTGCACTTTGCAGTACGATCCTCTGTACCAAGGTTCGAAATCCCCTCTCTCTCTATCTCTTTCTGTGCGTTATGTTCATTTCGTTTCAGATTCTTGTTGCGTAAAACTCTGGTTCATCTTGTTTCTTTGTGCTATTGTAAATTACGGCGGACTTGGTTGGTTAGGTTTATGTTTTTCTCTATGAAGTTTATAATTTTTCATTTCATGTTTAACGATTAATTTGCGTTTTAGGGTTGCTTTTCTAGAAGTGTTACTTGGCGTTAAATTTGAAGTCTAGGGCATATCAGGTTTAATAGCTTCTTTAAGCTTTTCACATGAAGCGTTCCAGTTAAATGAGGGATTGCTTTTGTTATTGGGATTTAGGTTTTTTTTTTTCTTTTTCCTTATAATCACGCGTGTAATTCATTTGTTTGTTTGGGGATTCTGTTTGCTGCTTCCTTGGTCCTTTTTCGATTATATTAAGCAATCTAGGGATGTTTGATAATTGGTTGGCGTATGGGAAGTTGCTGTGCTAGGCCCTTTATTGTGCCACTGTTTTAATGAGAATTTTTTTTGAAGGTAGCTTCCAGTATTAGTTCTGGGAAACAAGTTCAGTTCTTTCGTGAACATTGATTTGTAGAATTTTGACTTTTTGCAATCTTACTGACTTTTGAGCTAATTTATTCTGAAGGTTCTAAAATCATGGCCACGAATCCAGAGCTTTCACCTCCTGATGCTGCTGATATGAAGGCAGCTTTTCGTAAGCCATCGAATGACGCAGCTAATAGGAAGTATCGGCGTCATTCTCCTGCTGGTGGATCGACTTCGTCTGATGGTCAGTTGTCATTTATTGCCATGTAATGATAATATGGAATATGTGGAGAAAATAATTGGAATGTTTGATTGGGTATTTTTCGTTGGACGTGCATGGAGTGTTCCAGGAACACACTCAATTTTTACTGTTCCTAGCTTTGAATTTCCTGTATACTGTCACTCTGACTGTCTTTATCTATTTGGGTTTTGTTCATTTCTAAGATCCTAACCCGTTGCCTTTCTTTTACAGGCAGTCCTGAGCGAAATCATACTTCTAGGTCTAAGTTTGAAAAGGAAGATTATGCTAAAAACCATGAGTATCGTGAGAGGAACAGGGATGATGAAAGAGAGCTGAACAAAGATTCTCGCCGCAGTCATCATAGTAGGAATGATGATTCCTACAGATATTCGGACCGGCATGTATCTAGAACTTCCCGGCTCTCTAGGAATGATGATTACTCTAGGAATGATAAGCTTGTAGATAAAGAAGAACGGGAGCACCACAGATCCTCTTATGCTGGCCAAGACTCCAAGAGGGACTACTATTCTGATCGTGGAGGGCGAGAATCTCATCATAGCAGGGCAAGGGATTATACACGTGATCGTGATCTGGATAGGTATCCTAGAGATAAGAGTGACTATAGAAGTAAAGATAGGGAGAAAGGAATGTCATCTCTAGATCACAGAACCTATAGGGATAATGATTCATCATCTTATAGATCAGAAACTGGAAGGAGGAAGAACTTTGATGAATCTGAAAAGGATCGCGGGGATCGGGATAGAGATGAACGAGGTGAGAAAAGAGATTACCATAGGAGTAGGAGTGATAGAATAACTGAAAAGGATGGATCCAGAGGGGATGATGTGGGAAAGCATACTGTAGAACATTACAAGAGTGACATAAAGGAAAGGGAGCAGAAGCTTGCAAAAGAGAAGCGAAGCTTTGACGATGGGGAGACTGTTAGGGAGAAGGATCAGCGCAGCAGAGGACTTGGGAAGTATTCAGATGATAGAACTCTGTTTGATAGTGGTCAAGATTCCCCAACCAAAAAACCAAGGTGGTCTGGTTCAGATAGGGACTCTGTTTTTGGGAAGGATGGTAATTGCTCCTACTCCGAGTTTATAGCAGTTGGAACCATATATTACCTTTCATTACTTATTGTTGGTTCTGTTTGAAATGCTGCTTCACATGTTGTGTTTAATATTATGACAGAAAGTTCGAGTTTGAAGCAATCTCAAGAAGCCAATGGCAAGGGAAATCTAGCAGAAGATCATCTGAGTTCAAAGGAGACTGCTAATGACCTAAATGCAGCAAAGTTTGCTGCCATGCGAGCTGCTGAACTAGGTATATTACATCTTTGTCACAATTGCTTGAAGAGGCACTATGAAGGATTTAGTTGATGCATCATTTTTTGTTCATGTCACCATCTTTCTGAGCCTTGAGGGGTTCTTATTTACTCGGTGTTCTGGTTTTATGAGTTTGTTTCTATGGGAAACTACTTATTTGTTTGTGGCCTATGGATACATGAAAACATGAGAGTAGCAATATATCTCAACTTTTCATTTTCTCTGTTATATACATTTACTAATCATAGTTTATATCTCTTTCTGAATGGTCTATTTTATCATTTTATAAATTGTTATCTAGGAACAGATTATGCACTGGTAGTAGTCCCAAGGTGAAGTGGCTATACATGGTGTGTTGTAAAAATTTGGCCAAGATAGCCACTGACATCAAGATCGAACTGTTGAAGGCATTGTTCTTGTTTGATGTGAACATGAGAAAAATTATGCTTGGCTTACCTTTTAATTCATTATCAAAAACAAAATTAAGCTTGGCTTACCTTTTAATTCATTATCAATAACTACTGCACCTGCCCCCTCCCCCCAATTGTCTTCATTAAGAAATATCACATTCAGGCTGCTTCAGTCCGTCGTGTTTGGCAATTTTTTGGGTATGCTTGTTTTTTCTTAGTTGTTTTTATTATCTGGCATTCATTTGGGTTGAAATCATTCATAAGGCTAAATTTGGAAGCCTGATTTATCTCTGTACATAGTGATGTTATTACTGTTTGGCCTCTCTATTTTGCTTTGATTGCTTTTCTTATCTTTGTGAAAATTCAGTAAACAAGAACCTTGCTGGTGGGGTTGGCACAGGCTACTTGTCTACTGAACAAAAGAAGAAGCTGCTCTGGGGGAATAAAAAGAGTTCTAGTACTGAAGAGGTACACAAAGAGAAGCCTCTAAAATCCTAGATCTTGCCTGTTTATGCTAGTGGTTGTCTGTATGAGTCACTTCTCTCTCTTAATGCTGCAGTCTGGTCACCGCTGGGATGTTTCCCTGATTGCTGATGCTGACAGGCAAGAGAAGTTCAATAAGCTCATGGTTAGTTTCACTCTTATCTTTTATTATTGAGTTGTTAGTAGCAACCTCTTATGCAGAACTCCTTTATTTCTTTTGTATCATCTATCTTCGTCTTTGTTATAGTTCACCGACTAACACTTTTTTAGAGTCTGAGGTTGCCTTGGTACCTATGGCCACTTGTAGGGTGTAAAGGGCGAAACGAAAGTCGAGCAGAAATCCGACCACCAAGATGGAGACAGTCTTCTCCGTGCCGAAAAGCAGAAGGAATTGCAGATGGATCTAGAGAAGCAGTACACTGCTGGTCTCCGGAGGAGGGATGGCCGAACAGTGGGATTGGGTCTCTAAGATCTTTCATATTTTGTACCTGTATGCCATGGTTGGCTTGTGTGTGTATGTTAGAGTTTGCTCTTACATTCAGGTTCCTTGTAATTTTTATTGTCTGGTGTTTGAGAAGTAATCCTTTGGACGGGAAATTTCACATTTTGGGATATCTACCTATTGAAGCAGATTCGACATTTGAGACTAACTTGCTATTTACACCATCATTGCACTGTGAATTTGCCCTTTTCTTTGGTTACTATCTTCTAGGTGATTCATTGCACTGAATTTGCCCAATCTGTTGGTTACTGTCTTCTGGGTGATTCATGTGGCTGATCTTATTATAACCGACTTGCATGTTTCTAGACAGGCCCAGCTATTTTTGGCTGATAGGACTGTTCCCTGAATGAACTGAAAACATGGTCGTGATAATTGTCTTCAGCTGACAAGAGGCTTTTACCATTGTAATGATGTCTTTCCATGGGATAGGAAAGTGGTTGGGATGTTTGGACTTCAGTGACTAGGGTTGCTTTTGGTGTGTACGATAATTGGACTTGGTTTGAACTTTGAAGACATTGAGGATCTTTGTGGTCATTGAGTCCATGTTTTGATGCATTTGAGGACAAGCTTGTATGTTGTGAATAGTATCACTTGTTTTTGACTCCTTGGTAATTAACAGCCTGTATGACTTGAGGGAGAGAAGGAGAGTTGTCTCCCAGAAGATGATCTTTCGGATGACATGAAAGAAAAGGATCTAGGTTTAGACACACGAAAGAAAACCGATCAAATCCTCCTTTGATTTATATTCTTGGGATTTGATGGGAAATTTTTTAAAGCTGGAGATTGAACACTTGGGTGATTGATGTGCATACGCTGAAATTATAAGTCAGCGAGAGAAAGAAACATGCATCAAGAAGAGAAGGATAGAGGGGTGAATGAGGTCATATTTTCTTCCAAATGGAAAAAGTAAGGAGTGAGGCTTGCAGCGACAGATGGTGAATTGAGTAGAAGCTGTTCAGCGGGAACAAGTGCATCAAGAATCATTAGCGCATTGAGAACGAATTACTGGAAATACGGCATACGATGGACATAAATAAGACGTGGATCAGAAACTTTTCTAAATGATGGATTTCATATGGAAGACTTAAGAAAGGAATTGCATGAAGATAAATATATTTGTTTCATCACTTTTTGGTTGTTTTTAGAAATTCCATAAAGATATGAGTTTGTTTCTTTCATTTTTTTTGTGGTTGTTTCAATATTTTATTTATTATTGTTTTCAAACAAACGTTGATAAATAATGAATATAAATAAAAAATAGATATTTTTCTTTATAAATAGACTAAACAGATTAAATATAGATCAGATGAATATAAAATTTAGAAAATTACCCATAATTTTGACAATCCAAACGAAAGGTAGCACCGTCGAGATGGATGAGATGCTTATTCAGCTAACAACCTTGGTGGCAGTACGTTCGAACCCCCGAGTTCTTAAATGAAAAATTCTGTTGACTTGGTGCTATGAGCCGAGATTGAGGGACGAGGACAATGGAAGTTATACCATCAAATTTAGGTAATGTAGAGTTTTCAGTTTTAGTTTTTACTAAATCTAATTTAGTATTTCTGTTAAGAGACTATATGGAGTTGGATTCAAATGTTATTTTTTCTGCATTTGTAGCATATTTGGTTCACTCTGAAGAAATAAGGTTAGAAAAAAAAAATAATATCTTATTTTATAATTAGGGGTATTTTTGAAATAAAACATATTTATTCCGCATGACACGAAATATTCTTTTGATAGAATTTTTTATAAACTAAACAAAGGAAAAGATATTTTGTGATAATAAAGTTGGAATATTGATTCAATTCCAATGAACCAAACATATTGTTGGTGTTCACATAAACTGTCTTGTTGTTTGGGATCTTGAAAATTACGAAAGTTAGCCTATTATAACTATTTGAGTTTCCTATTTAATTTATTGTTGTGAAATATACATATATATATATATATATATATTGTTGATTTAGTAGATTAACTTCCATAATTTTCAAGATTTAACTCAGCAAGGCACTCCACTTGAGCACTAGATGTGAAAAGAAAATGACTAATGGATTTCATCTCAGTTAACATAATTTGTCAAAATGTCTATCTAATAGAGATGTTAAATTAATGGCAAAAATTAAAAAAAAAAAGAGATTAAATTGAATTTTGTTTTATAGTAGGTGTACTAAAATGCAAAAGTTAACACCTTAGGCTCTCATTTGCTTAGATTTGATAGCTAGTCACTTTTAGATAATTACTGTAGTCTTGGATGTGTACTAGTCTAGTTTGGAGATCATGCCATTTGAAGCCAGCCAAAACAAGCCCATTAGATCTGTTTATGAGCTTTGCCCATCTTATTAATTGCATGATGGATTCGATATGATTTACTCCACATTCATGTAACTGACAATATCATCGTAATTGATCTTGAAACCCAAATCACAGATAGTGGTATTAAATTAAAACCGCTGAATTTCATTTTATTTGGGCATAAGAGATTGGACCAAAAAGGGAACAAGACACATATTCAAATAGAGCTCGCAAAGATGAGAAATAATGGCCATGCAACTTTCTGAGCATCCAGTGAGAGAATGGTTTGTAAAATTGGTGTTCTTCCTCATGAAAGGAACATAGTTTCCAGCGTAGATATATTCTTAGCCATACATCTCATGGCGTTCTTATTCTGATATATTTAAACACACAAGCGCACACGTATTTATAGTTAGATAGATTTTATTTTATCATATATAGGGCTATGTTTTTAGCATTTGCACATATACCTTAGGGTTGTTGGGGACTAGTATTTAAGACATTATAAACATTGTTTTCATAGATAAATTGGTAAATGGAAACATTTGGGAGTCTTTCTTTTAGAACCTTATTCTTCCAATCTTATAGAATTGTGATGAACAATCTTTCAAGTTTATTTAATTGTGTATCATATCAATTGAGTAATTTGAAACCCTTATTTCTCTTTAATTGTGCATCGTGTCAATTAAAGATTAAAGAAATCTCAAATTTAATTAATTATTGTTATGTTATATCCAATAATTTAATCCGTTTATACCCTTATGTTTCTTGTTTACCAGTCCAAAAACCTATAATAATCACAAAGCATAAAAACCAAAAAAATGTCAATTTCTTATTTTTCATGCACACACGGATCCCAAGCATTGCATATGACTTCATAGTGTTAATAAGGAGTGACACATGATGAGATGACTTAGAGAGAATAATGAGAAGGAAGAACAAAGTCTTAATGTTTTGAATGCATAAGTGACAGATAAGACTGTTTAAGTAAGCGCCATGTCTTAACCTTGCAGTTTTTAAGCAATTGAAGTGATAGTTGTATGGTTTTTCGTGTTTGATCATTACGAGCAAAGCTTTCTTTAAGGAGTAATGTTTGTTTTTTCACTCTAAAATTTAGAAGTGAGGAGAAATGACTAAATATTTATAAGCACTTTAATTGGAAGATAGCCATTAAACCATCATAATGATTGACAAATGAGTTGGAGAAAGCTCTATTCATACTTATCTTGAATGGGTTTACCATGAGCCAAAGCCGATAGTCATACTCTTGTATGTGTAAACTTCCTAATTTTACACAACCAGACTTTGATAATTGGCAAAAATATGATACAAAATCTTGAAAAGCTTTGAGAAAAGTGGCAAAGATCACTGCCGATTTTTCACGTTTTAAAAATATTAAAACGTAAACAGTTTAATTATAGTTTAAGAAATTCGAATAATCATTAACAAAAATTTCCCTTAACTCTTTGCAATCGATGAGCAATAATAAATCAAATAATTAACGAAGTAATTATTAGAAATCTAGTAAATTTAAAAGAATCATCAATCAAGTTTGAAAAATAATAAACATGCCCCAAAAATTTTCAAATAAGAAAAGCGTAATTAATCGTCAAGCAAAACCTTAACTTCAGCAAATAAAGATAAATATGTCTCTAGATCATCAAACACATAGGATTAAAATGACGACTAATGAGTAAATTTCTAAAATAATCGCAAATAAATATTTTGTTAACTTATAATTAAAGATGCTTGTAACCTCTTAACGAAGCCACTAAAAATACCATCTCCTTAAGTAAGCAACACCTTGTGGAAGTCACTTGTAAATAATTTAGTACATAAGAAAATATTCAAAACACAAAACAAGTAATTATAATAAAATATAATTTAGAAGCTCAAAAATTAATACCCATAAAATACTCTACATCTCTAATTTAATCATGTGGTTATTTTAGGTACATGATACATAATAAATATATGACAAACTATTACTACAATTTACAATAGTAGTAGTAGCATCAAAAGTGTATTGTAATTAACAATATAAAATATAGCAAAAATAAACAAGATTATTTTGTCACATAATAAATATCATACTTGATCCACATATTAAGACAATTTTAATAAGTTAACAATATTAAGATTATAATTATTATATTACTAATATCATATTAGTCATGATAACTTATCGACTTGTAACAATACTACATGATTTATAAATATATGATAACTAATATCATAATAATAGTGAATTATTGTAGTAAGTACCGTTATAATTTAAATAATACATATGTAATCATCATATCAATATAACATATAATACAATAAGACCCTAAGGCTAATTACCTAGGAAAGTGTACAATTAATGGCATGAACTACATATTTGACAAACCATTCGATATGACAAATACTATATCAAGATAATTATAATAGCAACAAAAAAAAACACACAAATCAAGACAATAATATGATATTAATTAAATAATGTAGGCAGAAATCATATTAGAAAATTAATTAGAATTTTAGTGAAATAAATCAAACACATTGTGAACCCTATAACTCATATTAGAACCAAAATCCTAAATCGTATCAAATCAAACTCAAACCATAGAAATCTTATAACCCTAGAATATTTATGAATTTAATTTAACTAGGATCACCAAAATTTGGAACCTTAGAAACCCTAAACAAGATCAAATAGAGATTTAATAAGCCTAAGATATCAGATAGATCAAACAAAGCCTAAAACCCTAAAGGTAAATCATTTAACAAAACATATCACCATCAAAACGATCCAATAGCTTAATTGATCTAGAAATCTTATGCTAAAAAAATTGTATATATGAACACATAAATCGAGATGATATAATTAAAAATATTCAATAATGCAATAATAAGAAATAATTTCCTATAATTCTAAACGCTCAAAATACTATGATAATCTTATAAGTAAAACCTTCGAATCGAAAACAAAACCAAAACCCTAAAATCAAACTGAGTCAACCTTAAATCATAAGAACTTGAGACTCGATCAGAAAACTTCAAAAACCATAAAATACTAAATTAATTAGAAAAATATTATGAACTTGAAACATGAACCGAATATATAATATATGTCATGAAATGATTAGATTCATCAAAACTTCAATCGTTTCGAACATTTATAGGATCAATATTTGTATCTAGACACCAATATGCAAAATAAAGAAAAATAATCTGACAAAAAATTTATTCTAGAAATTTATTAATATATTCAAAAAACTCAGATACAATTTTATCAGTTTATAAAAACGTTAGTTTTAACTTTTATATGCGTATTTTTATCTCTACCGGTAATTTAATTGTTTTGTTTACTATTTATTACATTCACTACTATTCACCATTCTCTATTTTTTCTTACACTTACTCTTACACACTTACACATTTATTTCTTATACTTACGTTTCCAATACTACTTTTCACTATACTTTACTTAGCTTTTTCTGCACTTTTATTTTAAAATTAATTTTTAATCTCTCCCTTTCTCTTCCCTTCTAGCAGCTGCTGTCGCCTTCTTTTTTTCCCTCTATTTTATTTTCTTTTTCATTTTTATTTATACTTTTATTCCTCCATTTTTCTCTTATAAATACCCCTTCTCCCTTTCATTTCTTACATATCTTTTCTCTGCCATAACTAAACTTTTGTAAATTTTTCTCCCAACTCTCCCCTCTTCTCTCTCCAAAATCACACCATAATCTATTTTAGGTAAACACTAAACTCCTTCTCCATATTGCATTATGTGATATGAATATATATGTGTGTATCTCTCATGCTTTCATATAAAATCCTCATAATGCATATGCAAGGGAATGAAAATGCAAAGACAATAGACTTTTCATGCCATGTTTATGTTATGTCTTTGTTACAAATCTAATTTTTATATATATATATATATATATTATAATTTTTAGAGCCTAAATGCTCACTTATCTAACTTTACTTATTTTACAAACTATTTATTTATGTACTCTATTTATTTATAAGACTAGTCAACTTTTAGTCTTGGACTTATCTATTTTCAAGTCCGAAGAAAACTGAAGTATATCAAGTCTTGGGGAGTCTTGAAATAAAACTAAGACTCTCATAATTTTCTCATTATCTATTTTGATTTTATTTATGAGACTGAAATATTTCAAATCTCAAGAAGTCTTGATAAAAATCTAAGACTTTGATATTTCATTTCTTTTATTTCACATGGTGATTAAACTATTTCAAGTCTTAGGGAGTTTTGATAGCAAGCTAAGACTCTCATGCTTTTTTTTTAATACCTTTACGTTCTTGTTTATCTATTTCTAATTTTTATGTTCTTGGTATAAGTCCATGCTATTAATTTAATTTTTATTTTAAGCTCATGTACACATATGGTCATAGATGATGCTAATATGCAAAAATAGACTTTCCCAAAAATATAAATGTTGATAATTATTTATTATGAAAAATATTTCCTAAAAATCTTATCTCCAATACTTGAGAAATCCTTTCATTATGAATAAAGAATTAGAAAGAAGCACTCAACCATATTTTTCAAAAATTCCAAAATGAACTTTTCCAAATTATAAATGCTAACAATTCTTTGTTGTCTAAAATTTTCTAGAAATCTTATTTATAATACATTTACAAACTTTTTTATTAAAAATAAAAATTTAGAACAAGTCATTTACTTAATTTTTCTTATATGTCAAAACTTAAATCATTTTAAAGATAAGACAACTTAGAATAATTTTTCTCCACCAACACTTAAAGTTCATGTTTTGAAAATAATTTGCTAAAAGAATTTTATTGTAAAAATAAAATATTCGTGAACTCAAAATAAATATAAAATTATGATTTTTAGTTAAGTATTCATATTTATTATAATCAAGAGTTAAAATTTTATTTAAACATCTAAAAGTGATTTTTCCAAAAACTTAACTTTTCTACTTTCCATGAAAGTTGTTTTAACAAATTTGCTATTTTGAGTAATATCGTTAGGATCATGCGTGTAATGTGAGTTATTATCATTATTATATAATGTCTAAAGATGGGAATATCTTATACTTGATTTATAGAGTCCATATGAAGTAAAAATTTTAAAAATTGAAAACAACAAGATCTGGAATGCACTGGATGCATTTTGTATAGTGCCATTCTACAACCCAAACAACTTCAAATAAATAAAATAACATTAGAAATGGATAGAACATTCGAAGCAAATAGAAAATAACTACTCATATGCAAAATTCTGACCTAACATGAACAAGTTATAGCTGTTTTAAATTAAAACTTCCATAATCGAGAATAATGAAGCGAATAGAATAAATAAAGTTAAAATTTTGAATAGAACCAATATGAAATGCTCATTTTGTTTTTTTTTTTTTTAGGTGATGAAGAATTTGATTACATTTCCCTAAAGATCACTTCTACTAAGGAGTACACTAAGGATGAGTGAGTTTTTCCTCTATGCTTTATGCATTCTTGTATGTGTTTGTAGAATAAAGTACTATATTGTAGGAAAAGATAAAAATGATTTGCATGTGGGGCATTAAATTAAATATGTATGTGATTCACTATGTTTGATTAAGAAACAATAAGCATATCAAAACTTGAGTCGTTGATATATATGATTTGCTTTTGTGCTTATGATGATTTGTGTGTGAATATTGGTTGATCAACTTGATGGAAATTAATTTTGGATTGAAAATTCCTTTTGAATAAATTGATCATGCATGTCATCTAGTGAGTCACATTCGCATTTTGCTACTACTCCTCTGCATGGGACTAGAAAGGGAAGATACTTAGTTGCTTCATGAGGTACTAGGTCGTTCGAGGAATACGGCCTCATTGGGTAGCCGTGTTGGGTAGATCGCTTTGGGTAAGAAAACCCGGGGATTAATACTACGGTTAATTAGAACCCCAAGACATGTGCACAAATTTCAGGGAGGCCAATGGTTACATTCAAAGCATTCCCTAACCCTTTATATGAAGGGTGTAAATCCATTCTACATCGGTTAATCATACGTACTTGTATGATTATATGGATGTTGCATCTCATATATTTGTTAACAAACTTATTTGTTATTGTTTTGTTATGAGTACATTTTTGCATAGGGAATTATCTCACTAAGCTAGATGAAACTTACCCCCCAATGATTTGTTTTTGTAAGAAAAATCAAAAGCTGAGATTGGGATAGGATTCAAGAGTAGAGTGTACTAAAGATCAAGTCATGTTAAATAGAGGATTGGGAACCTTTAGTTTGAACTTATATGAGAGAAAGATTTGAAACTTGATTTTCTCTATTTCTTTAATAATTTCTTTGTAGTTAAAGGATAGACTTGACACTTGAGATTACCTTATTTTATCTTTTGGTAGGGTATCTGATTCTTGCGGTCCTTGTGATTTGTGGAAATAATGGTATCGAAAACTATTTTTGTAAATGTGTGTGTGTGTGTGTGTGTGTGTAACATACTGAGAGAATAATTAATTAAGATCTTGCAATCTCTGACTTGCAAAGCAGTCTTCATGCTACAAATACACATGTGATATGACGACTTTAGACCAAACCTACTAGGCCTCTATTTAGGGTCATTATAGTATGCATAAGCCGATTTAAGGGAGATTGGATTCGAATCCCATGTTCCGAGCCTGTTAGGTCAAATTTCCTCAATTCATCTTAATAAATGAACTAAACTTGATGATTCATGTCACTCAGTCATCACATTGTAATAATTTCCACGACTTAATTTAAAATAAGGAATCTACCTATATCTTAAGTCATCACATTGTAATAATTTTTTACCGCTTGTTGATCATTACCATATAATAATATCTAAAATGAATTAAACATCAAAAGCATTTAATTTGCTATAAGTTATAGGTAATATTTTAATGAAATACTAGTCATCTCATATTAATTTCATGGGTCAATGACTCATAAATCGATATTTCAAAATTATTTGATCACAAGATTTGCCATTGCTATGAAATGAGTTAGGAATGAACTAATTCTAGTTTAACCTAAATACAGCCCATAACTTAAGTGTCCATTTTTTATTACATACTTCAACTTAAATCAATTGTATAATATAAAATCAAGAGATGTTGAAAGAAAAAATAACTTGCTATTATCTTGATTACTATAAATTAAGATGCACTTAAAGAGCGATAGTTATTTAACGTATGCAAAGACCTTAGATATAAAACATACATATAGATTCTCTAGATCCTTGTTATATTCTTACATATTCACAATGATCAGAAAAAACACCATTGAAAACATTTCTTAACACGCAAGAAACTATGAGCCTAATATATGTCCCATAATGTTCTCGATCCATCTTCATCCTTCAATCTTCGAGTGCTACACCAACATCCCCAAAAAGTGAAAAACGCCTCAAACCTAATGCAAATTACCTTATACCATACTAATATTCATTTCCACCACTTTCATAGTTTGCCATTGAAAATCTTAGTAAGGAGATGGTGAGCCTTTTACCTTTGGGATGGCATCATAATATCCACCAAGGGAAGGAAAGCTAAAAAACCTATCATAACCCAAGAACTAGATGGGAAAATTTGTAAGTCCCTAGATTTTTCGATAAATATAAGTAAACCCTAAAAACCGGAAGTCAAAATCGGAACCCTAAAGTTAACCTAGTTCTATGTTTAGTCTAGTAAATCTAGATCCGGCAATCCTGTGTTCTTAAACTCTAAACAACGAAATTAAGATAATTGTGGATAATGGTTCGTAATAGTATAAGAAAGCTTAAAAACATCATATTCGCAATTTACTAGTATCTTTCGAATCTGAATGAAATCAGTTTTTGAAAACCGTGTATCGCTACACCGGATAGTGAAAATATTTTGTTTATACCGTTGACTCATAAAAATATAAGGTTTTCAAATATATCAGTTTTAGAATTTTTCGATAACTAAAAATATCAGATATAGGTCATTTACACTTATTTTTTTTACTACCTGTATTTTAATTGTTTAGTCTACTATTCATAATACTATTTCTACTATTCATTACTATTTTACTATCTTTACTTTTTCTTATACTCTACTCTTACACACTATTATACCTATACCTTACAATTTACCTTCCCCATACAAATTTTATCACATCACACTTTATACATTACTTCTTTTTATTACAAAACAACAAAATTAATCAAATTTTCCCTCCTTTTCCCAAGCATACCATCCATCCACTCTCTCTCTTCATTCTCAATTTATTTTCTTTTTCATTTTATTTAATTAAATCTAATTTCTACTCCAAAACTCTATAAATGCCTCCTCCCTTCTTCATTTTTTCACACAACTCATTTTCATATCAAAACTCTAAAATCACTCCAACAATTCCCTCTCTCAATTTCTCTTCCAAGCTTCCTTTCCTCCCCACAAAAACACCACTCATATATTACTACAAACACTTCCTTTCCCCTTCAACATACACATAACCTTAGGTAAAACTTCTCACATATACTCATCATGTTCATATAACTTAGCATGAGCTTAGTGTATGTTTCTTAAACTCATGAGAGTTAAAGAAGCAACAATATGTTCATGTTTTGCTTTCGTTCATGTTATATTTTTCATTATATCATTATTAATATTATGTTGTTGTCATTATTGTTATTATTATTTGCTCTAATCTAACTTCTATATAGCATTATGTATATTATGTATATATATTTCTTTAGAGCATATAAGTTCACTTGTTGTTTATTTATTTCTATGCTTTGTATTTTATTTATTTATTTCATGCTATTATTAAGACTAGTCTTTCTAATCTTAGACTTATGCTCATCAAGTCAAAACAATTTTATTTCCTTTCTTTTCTTTTTGGGACTAGATTATTCTTAATCTCGGGATACCTTGATGAAGCTAAGGTTTCCAATACTTGATCTTATTATTATGCTCTTATTTATTATTATACATATCTTATCTTATTATGTGATATTGTTATATTTCTCTTGTGTACATAATCTCATTCATGCATGAACATGTTGATATTACCTTAACAACTATGAAAAGAAGTTTTCATAAGTAAAGAAAAATAAAAACTCTCTTTAAAAATAAATTTTTTTCACATAAGAAATGATTTTTCCATAAAAATATAAAGTTTTATCTTAACAAATCTTTTCTAAAGTTAAAAAACTTTATCACAAGTTTCTAATAATAATAGTATATAGGATTTCATCCAAGTATACATTAAGTAAAGTTATCACATACTCTTTTTTTTTAAACCAACAAAATGAGAAGGTTTCTTTAAAAATTAATATTGATAAATCATTGTGTAACAAAGGTTTTTCTTAAACTCATTTATCGAAGTTTTCCACCAACACTCTAAAATATTAAAGTCTAGACAAGTTTTACAAAATTATCAAAGAATAACCTTTTTAAAGATAAGCCTTACTTAGGAAATAAAGTTAGTAAATGACTTAGAAAATCATTACTATTATTTATTTAAAGTGGGACTAATTTTAGGAAAACTTTAGAACATATAAACATGACTACTTTAAGAAACTTTAGTCACTACTAAGAAACATTTAGAAAAACTACATTTTTCAACTACTAGAATGAAGTTGTAGGAATCTTAAAAGACTAAAATTACTTTTTGAAAATTTAACTATTCTCAATATTAAGAAATGGAGTTAAAAGAAGGAAATACTCACTTACAATAATTCAATAAATTTTTCCAACAAACTAATGTGAAATTTCCAAAGTCTTAGCTTTTTCAAACCTTTAAGACACATGGTTTTAGAAAAATCATTGTTGAGACAACCACTAAATTCATGCATACAATTTGAATATATATATTCAAAAGATTTTTCAACCACACAAATATCTATATTTTTGTACAAGAATTTTTTGATGAAGAAAAGTTTAAAAGCTTGAGATTTGAAATCTGTAATTTTTGTGATGAATCTGTATGTCACTGTTCCATGACTCAAATTGCTTATTTTGATAAGAATAACCTTAGAAATGGATAAATCTTTTCGAGTAGGTAGAAAATGGTATATAATATGCAAAATTCCGAGTTAAAATGAGGAAGTTATGGTCATTTTGATGAACCTAATAAGATAAAGTTAGAAAATTTAAGTAAATATTGGATGAAATACTCATTTTGGGTATTTCTTTTGTTTAGGTGACGTGGACCAAGATCTTCTCTTCCTTGAGGATTACTTCGACTGATAGAAGATCTCTATGGAGGAGTGAGTTTCATTAACGTTTATGTATTCGCGCATGTACTTGTAGAATCGAGCACTGGATATTAGGAAAAGATAAAATTGATATGCATGTAGGATATCATGGAAATTATGTATATGAATTGTTATGTGTGATCAATGAACGATAAGTATATCGGAATCCGATCTGTGATTGTTATAATTGTCTCTATGTATACTGTTGTGTGTGCAAATATTGATTGATCGCTTTAAATGAATTAATGTCGGATTGGAAATTCCCTTAAACTAAATTGCTCATGCATATCACTTAGAATATCATCTCGCATTTTATTACTACTCCTCAGTGTAGGACCAGAAAGGTAAGCTGCCTAACTACATCTTGAGGATTTAGGATGTTCGGGGAGTATAGTCTCAAGTTGTAGTCGAGTCGGGTCAACCGCTTTAGGTAAGGAAAGCCCGGGGACTAGTAGTACGGTTCATTGGAACCCAAGATGCACGTAAACTTTTAAAGAGATCATTTGGGGCCCAGTTCAAATCATTCCCTAACCATCGATGGAGGGATAAATCCATCATTTGTTGCATTTCATATGCTTATTTAATGAACTTGGTTGAATGCCTGTTATGAGTACTTTTGTATAAGGAATATCTCACTAAGTTAGTTATACTTACTCTACTATCATTCGGGTAGAACTTATGCTTTTAGGAAGCTTTTGGGAAGCTTTTGGAGGAATTCTGTTTTGAAGTCATTGACTAGATTTCTCTTAAAATCTTCTAGCTTCAGTTAATCTTCATATTAAGACTATGTTGTTATAGAAATTATCAGGGGAATTCCCCGTAAAAGTTGTAAGACATTATATTTTGATGAAATATATTAAATGTTATTTTGACTATTCCGCTGCCAGTATCTTAAAATGCATAACACCCCCCAGTCTCCCTTTATTGTGAACGTACGTCTTGTACCGCTATGAAAGCTTCTGAATGACTAGGATAATCATTCTCAAGTTTTAATATTGTGTAAGGTAGACTGTCACGTTTAGAGTACCCGTTGAGGCGTGACAAAATTGACAATGGTTAGACAAGTCGTTCATAAGGCATGAGTGAACGTAACAAGCAATGTGAAAGTGACACACAAAAGACAAATTCTTAATTAAGACACATATCATATTAAACTCTTATGCCCAATGTTTCTTTAACACAATAGACACGAAATGAAACTAATGGCACTAGTAACATTGGTGGTATACCTACTAATCACCCGACATTAAAAGGCTCGATTAGTAGAATAACTTCCATAAATTGAAAAAAGAAATACTCCGACAACATTGGTATACATACATTGTCAGTGAGCTTTGTGGGCCTTCATTGGGATATAAAAATATTCACTAGTAAATGATAAGTAATATGCACTCTATTCAAATGAAGGGAATTTGTGCTTAGTTCTCTTAGTTCTTCTACAAAATTCTCATGAAATTGTGCTATTATTGTTTAAATTGTTGTTTTCTACTCCTTTAAGCCTTAAAAAAAAATCAATGAAATTTGACTTAAAATTAGAGAAAAAAAAACAAAAACGAGCAATAGAGGCATGGGTCATGCCGCTATGATTGAAACTAAGGGCACTTGAAGACAATGCAAACAAGTCAATCGCACTTCAAGCCGTGCCCCTAGTTAGCTCTTGAGATCTCTACTGAGCAAGTTATAACCAAAGAAGAAAAGAATAAAAGGCAATTGTGGTTCCATTCGTGCCCATGATCTCACCTGTGGATCTACCACTGATGCAATCTCTAATGCATGTGTGGAAAATCTGAAAAAGTTTGTCATAAATAATCTGCTATGTCAGCAATAAAATCTTTACTATTTCCATCCTCGATGCTAATAAATAGGCGTGTATAGTAGAATGTAGAGAGAGAAATGTATCATACAATAATAACATGTAAATATACTAATAGAATATAGTAGAGTAGTGAGAGAATTTCCAATGATAGGAACACTATTTCACTGGGAATTCCAACTCTTTTTTGTGAATTTAAGTGCTAATTTAAAGTTTATTCATATAATTTCGAGCTTCAATAGGTGACGTCTGTTTTCATTCTCAATTGTTTCTCTTAAATTCATAATTTAGTTTGCTAAAATCCATGGAGAAATAATTGATTAAATTTAGGATTTGTGGATCCAATACTTGATTTATGTAATTTCAAATGTGCATTAATTGAATATTGTTGAGTACTTGTAAGTAATATCTTGAACTTAAATTTTGTGGGTTTATGTGTATGCACCATATAAATTCATGTCTAATTTCAATTGAATAGATTGAAATATAATTCTTTTGAATAAATTTAAGCTATTAATGAGGTTGCTCATAACTTTTGGAGATAGAAGCGATGAAACTTTTTGTCACTTGATTAGGGATTTACTAAATGTGGGTTTTAATAAAAGGATTGTTGAACTCAATGCAAATCTAAATTTCTAATGGCTTGTGAAGAGATTCCGGTTCTTTGATATAGATTTAGAAGTTAGTGACACTTGAGAAAGGTATTAACATACCATAGTGAATTCGACAGTATAAGTATGCTCAATAAAAAAGTCATTGAGTTTGTATTTTAAGAAATCACATAATAAGGACTTGGTGAAGTAAGATCAAGACTATTTCTTTTCAATTTAACTTATCTTTTGGAATTTACTATTAGAGCGTGTGTACAGGTAGTTTTAGATCCGCAAAAATATTAGATTAATTTGTGAATTTTTGTATTTTATGTTCTGCTGAATTCTTCTTGGCTAGATAATAGCTTAAGAGTAAGTACGATGGATGGTAATGATCCTCGAGGAATATGACCTAATGTTCTCTATGCTACTTCAATAGGTGTGCTTACCTAAATTGGTAGTGACCGAAGTTGAACTGAACACATTAGCATTTTATAATTTTTTAAAGCTTCTTCATGTGTTTTGAACCAACCAAATTTTATGGTGCCATTGTTGGAGAGTCGTCATTGAATTCATTTTTAATGAAGTTAAATACAACACTATTTGAAAGCTTTAAGTCTATTATTCTATTTGCCCATACATTTTGATTGAACTAGTCTAAGTTAGTCTTTTCTCTTTGATTTTTTTTTTCCTCAAGTATAGGTAATGGAATTTTTCATATCATTCGAAAACTTGAAGAAATCTCATTAAGGACTGATAGAGGTGCAACAAGGAATTTTTATCTAAATCCTTTAGTCCCATATAAAAGTCTATACGGACCTTCTCAACAAAGCCTGATGTAGTCTCATTTGAATATGGCTTGATATTATCATTAAACTTAGAATTCTTACTAGCCATATCCAAATTTTCAGTAAGGGTGTTGTCCTTATGGGGTTTAACCACAAAGATCATGTTTGGAGGAATTATTTCTTTCATTTATAAAGAACTTCAAATTTTATTATCATCAAATGGAGACGGTACTCAAATGCCATGAGAACTCCCCAAAAAATCTAGAGATTCAAGTGAACAAAGTTGCCACATTGCTAATTGAAGAATCTCAAGAGAAAATTTAAGCAATCACTCTAAGAAGTTAGAGAGAGTTGCAAGTTCAAGAGGAAAGGAAGAAGGCTGATGAGAGGCAAGAAGTTGAAAAAGAAGAAGAAGTTATGAAACAAAAAGAAGATAAAGCAATTGAGACAAAAGAAGAAGAGAAGAAGAGAAGAAGGAGACACCTCTTGCTAAAGCATACAAACTACCCTTGCCTTTTCTGGCAAGAACTCAAAGGAGAAGAGATGAAGAGCAACTTCAGAAATTTTTGGAGTTATTCAAAAAATTCCATATAAATTTGCCATTGGTTGATGCTTTGTCACAAATGCTAAAGTATGCTAAATTCCTCAAAGAATTTCTATCGAATAAGAGGAAGTTAGAAGAGATATCTATGGTAAGGCTTGGGAAAGAATGTTTAGATATTCTACTTGACCAACTTCCAAGCAAAATGAAAGGTCCATGTAACTTCCTTATACCATGCTTAATTAGGATTTTGTCTATTGAGAAAGAATTAGTTGATTTGGGAGCTAGCTTAAATTTGATTCCATATAACATGTTTAAAAAGTTGAGACTAGGAGAACCAAAGGCTACTAGAATGTGTCTTTAAATTATTAGTAGATCTACCAGGTATCTAAAGAGGATTATAAAAGATGTTTTGACAAAAGTGAAGGATTTTATATTCCCTATTGATTTTGTAATTCTAGATATGTGTTGGAGTGTTGATGTACCCTTTATTTTGGGAAGACTATTCTTAGCTACTGCATGAGCTGTTATAGATGGGAAATTAGCTTTGCATGTTAGGGAAGATGAGATGGTGATTAGATTGTTAAAGTGTGCTAAGCAAACTTTAAACAATGATGATTATTGTTTTGCTTTTAAATGTTTTAGATTTTGATATTTCAGATTCAATGTAAGAAGTAACTCATGATGATGCTCTAGAAATGTGTTTAAACCAAGGGAGAAATAAGAAATTAAATTCTACCCATGTGATGGAGCTAGTAGTTCAACTTGGGGCAAATGAAGAGGAGATAAAAGCTCAAGTGAAGAGGACATTGAGAGAGATGATATCAAGCGACTTAAGCCTTCAATTGAAGAATCACTAGAATTAGAGTTGAAGCATTTACTTGAATATTTGGAATATTCATTCTTGAGAAAAACACCAAACTACCTATCATTATTTCATCCCAACTCAATGATGAGCAAAAAGAAAAGCCATAACAGCGATAGCATGGAAGATTGCTGACATAAAAAGATTCAATCCCTCATTTTATACATATAAAATTCTAATGGAGGATAATTTTAAACCAGTATTGCAACCTCAAAGGTGCTTAAATCCAAATATGAAGAAGGTAGTGAAGAAAGAAGTGGTAAAATTGTTGGTTGTTGGGCTCCTGTACCCAATCTCAAACGATTCATGGGTGAGTCCAATACAAGTGGTGCAAAAGAAGGGAAGAATAACAGTGGTACCTAATGAAAAGAATGAGCTTATTCCTATGCATACCACGATACGGATTGGGAATCTATATAATTTACAGATATAGTGCTTTATTGCAATCTGAGGTTTATAATATGTTTTTTTTCTATTCAAAGGTATGATTTTCGTTCAGCTTCGGTTGCAGGGTGAATCTAAGGCTCAACATTGTGGCACGACATAAGCTGTATCATGAAATCCAAGGCTTGATCACCTCAATGCAAAAGTTAAGAATCATGTTGAGGGCCCGAGGTAAGGAACGACATAACATTATGCCTTTGTTTTGCTTCATTGTTTTACCCTCGATGGGTCTTTTGCAGGGTCTAGTCAAGTTCTGCTTTGTGCAATTGTTGTTGTTTTGCTCCAAATTTGATCAAGACACTTTGTTTCTTCTACTTTTGGTTCTAGGAGCTGAAAAACAACATTTAAATAATAAAAGCACAAGATCCATAGGAATTTATCCAAAAATGTATCATATTAAGTCTAAATTCCTATGAACAGAATAAAGTAAAATAGACTCATCAATACGTGAAAAACTCCCTCTAGAATGGGAAAAGGGCACCCTCAAGCCAAACTTAAATGCTCTCTTATACAGGGCAAAAGTTTACCCACCAAGAAGGCAAACCTAGTTTGAAGGCGAAGGCACTATGATCTCCCATTCTTCTGGAGCCCCCCGCATCTTCCCTTGGCGAATCACCTGGATGATCTCTTCCATGATTTTGTTGCTAATCCCATTAAGACCAAGGCCATTTGCCATCTGAGTATGCAGAAGGACAATGACTGTCTTCTCCAAACCATCTAAAAGTTAAATTTTTACCGGGAACCGATAGACTTTATCGGCCAACTTAATGTAAAACCTTAATTTCATAATGGCTCGCTCCTCTACTAACATCATGATAATTTCGTCACTCTCTTCTTTACGGCCACTCACAAAGGCCGAACCTCCGCTTGCCGACCTGTCCTCTCCACCTAAGCTCGGATCCCTCGAACCTATGCTCGCTTCTTCCTCCCCTTTCCATACCTCATCCATCATTGTCTGTAATATACCTTCGGAATCATAAGAGAAAGATTAGGTGTTGAAATTACCTGAGCTAAACATCAACAAATAGCATGACTTTTTGCTTTTAGAAAATGGAGAAAGAATTTTCAATAAAGAACCCTCACTATGGTGTGTTAATATATAAGAAGTAAAGGGGAAAGCGAACACCCATTACTTGAAATGTGGAAACCGTGTAGCTTACATACCTTAAGCCCACTAGTGCCACCACACATTAGAAATAATTATTGCGACTATCACAACTTGTACCATGTTTTTTGAAAAACCCTAAGAGGCTTCCTTAAAAAGCTTTGCAAGGTTGAGATTTATGACAATGCTAACTCTCAAGGGGTTTCAGCTTAAATGAAAGAGCATCGACCATTCAAGTCTTCCTCGTAAGCTAAAGCCATATGGCTTACTCTCCTTATCCTTACACAATGAGAGTGGATGGGACAAGTGTTGACAGTGAAAATAGGTCACAGCCCACTTAGCTAACCATTGTCATACATAGGCCCTGAAGCTTAGGAGATCATCTGCATCACTAGCTTAAGAGAGATCAAGCCTAACGGTACCTCTGTTTTCAACCTAGAAAAGAAGCCCAAGGTATTACCGCCATCAACAATAGAAAGGATTAGGGGTGACCTCTCCATGAGATCGTCCCGACGGTAACTACTCAAGCACGCCCACAAGCTACTACCACAAGACCAAGTTCACTAACAAACTATCTCCATGGATTCACCAAGGCCTAGTAGCCACGAAATACCTGTGTCCCACCTCAAGACTTGGGGGGAGGGGACACATCATCAACTCGGCCATTCTCCATGTAGCTACAGGTCCTCCAGCTCAGGTGCCCCCATCACCTCAAGCGCCAAGTAAAGATTCTCCTTAACATAAAAGATCCTATGGACCTCATTCTTGTATGATCTTGAACTATAAATAAACCTTCCCTTTAAGGGGAAGGTGAGAGACTTTTTGGCTTAAGTGAGTAATCCTTTCATAGATTTTCCTGAGGAAAACTCACAGATTGACTTAGGCATCAGATTGGCCATGTTGGGTACTTCCTTCCCCTCCTCCCGAGACACCTCTTATTGCTTTTTTGTGTTCACAAGGAGTTAACCTTTACCAATGGAATCAACTCATGCAATAACACCAAAACCATCTTTTATGACACTGAGTGGTAACTCAATAGCTAGTTGAGAAAATTTAGGATCGTCCAAATCCACGTCATAGTATATCCCCATATGACCAATGAATTGTTCCATGCTCAAATTTTGATAAGCACCAAAAGCAAAGAAAGAGACTGAGTTGCCCATGCCTACTATGATGACATTATGGTGTGTTGAAAATGACACTGGGAAAGCCAATGCAATTGTTCTGTATGCATGCTCCCTAAGAGAAAAGGTCTCTTTCCATGCTTTGTGAGGTAAAAGTCAACTCATGATAGGTTCCAAGCCATCCTCTCTCGATAATTCCTAGTCTATAACCACATTAGGCTTCAACACCTTCTTTTCTGCCAATACCTTGAATCACACCTAATGTTCCTCACTCATACTAGGTGGAGAATTAGGAATATAGCTACTACTACTTTTTCTAGCACATTGAGAAGTAGGAGGAGATGATTGGGTGCAAGGCCTCTTTGTTCCCTTGCTTATTGGCTTCTTTAGTGCCATCTACAATAAATAAGAATAAAATGAAAATGGGCACCATGATAATAGCCTACTACCAGCACATGTTTCATGTATAGAATGAAGCAATTAACGATAATGACTTTGACCAAAATGTAAGATGAATCAAATAAAGGCAGTGAGTAGTGCCAATTAAAGGTCTATATAATCAATAAGATAAGCCCCTATTTAACATTGAAAGACCAGAGCAATTATCATATGCTAGGCTATGTCTAACACTATTCTATGCAATATTAACACCACTGATAGCCTAAAAATCAACAATTGCAACATCTTAATTAGTTCAATATACTATACTACCCTAATTGCACAACAACCTAAAATTGATTGTAGACAATCATCACAGCACAAAACTAAGGTCCATCAAGATTAATGATGGAATTGCACTAAATACATTGGTCAATCACAATATAAATTAGAATAGTACACATTCCATTGAAAAATCAACACAACACGAATTTGAAACCCTAGTTCCTAAGGAAACCCTAAGTGTGATTCTAACCATCTTGACCGTAGATAAAAACAAGAAATTTGCAAAAATAGTTATGAGGCATACTTTTGATGTTGATGAAGTTGTTGAATGGGATGAAACATGAATGCAAGTGGGTTTTGACAAAGGCTATTGTGGAATGAAAACGAGAGTAGAGAGCAAGATGTTGTGAAAGGATGCGGGATTTGACAATGAGAAATAAGATGACCAACGTGCCTTTTATATAAACAGGAGAGACCATCTTCTATGCGGCCGCAATTAATGAAAAGAGAACTATTCTTAAAACTTGCTTAAAGATACAGCCATGGTATAAGTTGTGTTGCTCTTTTAGGAAAAAAAAAATACCACCTTAAAAAAAGCTAGGTGTACAAAGGGATGTACAAGAAGCTATAAAGTTAGAGAATTGAAATACCGTCTATGACATGGCCACGTCATTGGGGTGTGCAACACTTTGGAAGTAAATTAACATCTTACACTAGACACAAGTGTGCCATAAGGTGCACCATAACCTGTGAGTTCACCCCTTGCCAACACCACTCTTCATATACTCACATTGTTAGATGCAGTCTTCCTCATACCCACAGTTGACAGAGTGTGATGGGCACCTTGCTCTCAGTCTATCTTACAGTCTTTGGTGTGAGTACAGCTAATTCGCCTACATCCCGTGCTTCAAATTTTCCAATACTTGGTGTGTTCAAAACTCCTAACATCCATGCATTGCCTCTAACTTCATTCTTATGCAAAAATATCAACTCATCAAAACTTTGATGTTAGCAAAAACACTAAATTAGTCAAAATCAACTTTACGCAACTATGAAAAAGAGAAAAACAAGATTAAAATCTAAAAAAAACATGGTTTACCTTTCATAAAGCGTTTGTTTAACGTCATTATCTCAACGTGTTTAACTTTGCAAGATCATAAACTCAGTTGAGAGTGGTTTAAGCTCCTCTTTTCCTTCAAACACATCCAAATATTCATGATAAAGCTTTAATCTCTTACCATTAACCTTGAAATTTCCTTTGTTCGGATGCTATACTTCCTCTGCTTCATAAGGAAAAATCCTCTCGACAATGAAAGGACCTAGCCATCTCGATCTAAGTTTTTCTGAATCTCCTTCCCTAAACTGCTTTGGATGGCGCATTTGAATCAAGAAGCAAGTCTTTTCCTTATAAATGCGGGAATTCTCATATGCATTGCAATGCCATTCACCAAGCTCATTGATTTGAAATTGCCTTTTCTCCTAACTACATATAAGCCTAAATTAGCCATTACAATGTTCAATTTCTATCGGTAAGTGGCAAGCTTTACCATAGACCAATCTAGAAGGAGTTATTGCCAAAGGAGTTTTGTAAATAGTCTAATAAGCCCATAAAGTGTCATCAAGCTTCTTTGCCCAATCCTTATGGTTATGTATAATAGTCTTCTCCAAAAGCCTCTCAAGTCTCGGTTAGAAGCCTTAACTTGACCACTTATTTGTGGATGATAGGGTGCAGCTAATCGATGATGTAATACATACCTTTTTAGCACTTTCTCGATTTGAGAATTACAAAAATGAGTATCATCGTCACTAATCAATTCTCTTGAAGCCCCAAACCTTGAAAAAATTTTCCTGAGGAATCTTACGACCACCTTAGCATCATTGGTGGGTAAGACTTGAGCTTCAACCCATTTGGAGACATAATCTACATCCACCAAGATGTATTTGTTCCCACATGAACTAGGAAACGAACCCTTAAAATCAATACCCCACACATAA
This sequence comes from Combretum micranthum, assembly GCA_024138025.1. Lineage (NCBI taxonomy): Eukaryota > Viridiplantae > Streptophyta > Magnoliopsida > Myrtales > Combretaceae > Combretum > Combretum micranthum. The sequence goes on from JAMXBD010000077.1 coordinate 1,965,201, forward strand.
AAATTTCACATTCTAGAATAAACTTTTGAGGCATTTCATTGTGTTTAGAAATATTTCTAGTTCTTTGATAATGGTCACAAGATAAAAAATATGCATGAGCTTCCTCGAATATGCTTAGCCAATAGAAATCGGCCTCAAGTACTTTTTGAGTAGTCCTATTTGCAATATAGTGACCACCGGTAGGCTTACTATGATAATGAAACAAAATCTTTTGCCTTTCCTCATGTAAACATTTTTTCGAATTACTTGGTTAGCACATACCCAGAAAAAAAAAAAAAAAAAGGATCTTCCAAAAATAATATTCCAAATCTGCGAAGAATTTCTTCTTTTGATCTTAGTCAAAATCCTTAGGAGGTTCTTTTCCAACCAAGTAGTTTGCTATCAAGGAATACTCTCATCATTAATAGCATAAATGAGATATAACCTCTCCTTAAGAAATTCATCATATATATCTTCTTCATGCAGCTACTTAAGATAAGGAATTCTGAGTCATGAAGGATGGTCGATAGCTAAATTCTTGGCTCCTTTCTTGTCTCGAATTTCAAGATCAATTTCTTAAAGTAAAATGATCTATCAAATGAGTCTTGGCTTAACATCAATCATTGATAAAAAAAATTTCAAATGGTCAGTTTACACAATTACCTTGGACAAAATAAGATAAAGATAGAATCTATCAAAAGCAAACACTACTGCAAGAGCTCCTTCTTAGTAGTCATGTAGTTCTCTTAAGTTGGTGCTAGTTTCTTGCATGCATAGTGGATTGGCTGGAAGTGTTTATCCCTTCTTTGACCCAAAACGACTCCCATGGCTGAATCACTTGCATCACACATTAATTCAAATCGAAGCTCCCAATTTGGAGCTACCATAATTGATGCGTTTGTGAGCTTCTCTTTTAGTGAATTGAATGCTTCTAAACAATTACCATAAAAGACAAATGGAATATCCTTATAAAGGAGTTTTGTCTAAGGTCTTGCAATCTTAGAAAATTCTTTTATAAATCTTCTATAAAATCCCGCATGACCTAAGAAACTCAAGATGCTTTCATTGAAGTTGGTGGTAGTAGCTTTACAATTACCTCAATTTCTGCTGAGTCTACACCGATATTCTTTCTAGAAATCTTATGGCTCAAAACTATCCCTTCTTATACCATAAAATGACACTTTTCCCAATAAAGAACAAGATTTGTCTCTTCACAATGTTGGAGAACTTTCTTTAAATTAAGGAGGCAATCATCAAATGTATCTCCAAAGATAGAAAAATTGTCCATAAAGACTTCCATTATTTCGTCAATGAAATCCTCAAAAATCACATCATACAATGTTGAAATGTGGCAGGTGCATTGCAAACCCAAAGAGCATCCTCCTATAAGTGAATGTGCCATATGGACAAGCGAAAATAGTTTTCTTTAATCTTTTAAGGCTATTTAGATTTGAAAGTAACTCGACATATTGTCCAAGAAATAATAAAAAGCGTGACCTTCTAATCTCTCCAACATTTGGTCAATGAATGATAGCACGATGTGGTCTTTCCTGGTGCCATCATTAAGGTTGCAATAATCAATACACACTCTTTAACCAGTGACGGTGCGCATTGAAATTAACTCATTCTTATCATTGGACACCAATGTCATGTTATTTCTTTGGAACAATTTGCATTGGATTCACCCATGAACTATCATAAATGGGATAAATGAGCCATGTATCTAAAAGCTTCACCACTTTTCTTTACTACATCCTTTATATTTGGATCCAACCTCCGTTGTAGTTGCATAACAAGTTTAAAACCTTCCTCCATCAAAATTTTGTAAGTGTAGAATGAAGGACTAATCCCGTTAATATCACAAAATTTCCAAGCGATTGCTCTTTTATGTTTTTTCAAAACTTTCAGAAGCTTCTTTTTCTGAAATAAATCAAGATTGGAAGAAATAATTATCGAAAGCTTTGAACTCTCTTTTCTTTTTTTTTTTAAAAAAGCGTATTCCAAATAGCTCGAAAGTTGTTTCAACTCTAATTTAGGAGGTTCTTCAACAGATGACTTGAGTCAAGAATTATTGCTTTTATTGATCTCTTCAATCCAGGGTCTTTCTTCATTTTTGAAAATTCAATTTATTAAAGGGAAAATGTCAAATTTGGTAGCTAAAATTTTGCATGAAATTTTAATTTATTACCTAAACTTTGAAGTGATCAATTTAATACATAGTCAAAGTTTTCATGGCTAATTATGTTACCTTACTAACGTTGTTTTCTCTATTTCCTAATGTGGCAGAACCAAACTACTAGTGCTAGACAATATTAGGGGCATTAGTAAAAATCTAATGGTATATTTCATCTTCTATGTCTTCAAACAGAGCACACAGTGTTCATGAGATAAAAAAATAACCACGAAAAGTTTTGCTAGGTAAAATTGTCCATTTTAAAGTTTAAATAATAAATTGAAATTTCAATCATAATTTAGCTACTAGATTTGACATTTACCCTATAATAAATAATTAAATTAATTATAAAAAAAATAAAAAATAAAACAAAAAAAGTTGTTTAATTATTATTAATTTGAAATGATACACCATTCGCTTGCTAGGGTTCATATTAGACATGAAATATTCAACAAAGACGAAAGTAAGACCATCTATAACGGTTTGTTCGAATTTGGAATGATTAGGATTTTGGAGAAAATTTAAACGCTTGATTGGTTCGCTAGTGTGTAATTAGAAACAAATGAATCCCTTTGGAAATACGATCATTCAATAGTATTTTTGTATATATAGGAATTTATCAACTAACTTATTCTATCTTTCCATTTTTTTAATAATTTATTTATTTAATAAATATAATAAATCTTTTATGAACTTTGAAATTGATCAATTTAGTACCCCAAATAAGTTTCAGTGCACACTAATAGTACTTCTGTTAAATTGTTTAACACCGTCATCCTATGTAGTGCTTCTTAGGGGTGGGCATGGATCAGTTTGCTTCGGTTTTTCTAAAATCAAACTAAACCATAATTTACGATTCGGTTTTTTTTCCACCCTAAACCAAACCATTAAGTAACGGTTTGGTTTGGATTAGCAATTTTTTAAACCATTAAATAACGGTTTGGCTCGGTTTGGATTACGGATTAAATCAAAATTCCAACTAAAAATTTTCTTTGTTCTAGTTTTTTCACATTTGTGTAGATATTTAATATATTTATATCATTTTACAAAGTTTATATTATAAATCACGATGAAATACTTTATGGATTCATCATACTTTTAATATATAGTTCTTTATAAAATTAGTTATCCACCGATAAAATACATTCACCAACCAATACATAGTAGATCATAATTGATAATTTTTAATAGAATCATTAAATCAATTATCTAACAATAAATTTAGCTAAAATAAAAAAGGTCATCTATCAACAAAATTCATCAATAAATAAAATGATCTGCTAACAAAATATATTAAATAATTAATATATAATAAGAGTTTATAACTGAATAAATAAATTTCATACTTTCTAAAGTTAAAAGTTATTAAAAAAAGCAATAGTTCATTGTCAACAAAAAATAAATGTCATGAGCCTAAAAAAAAAATTAAAAATGAACAAGTTGATTTTAATCAATATTCACCAAATAATAAATATCAAATGAAATCATATGAACCTATAGTAAAATATTATTATATTTTTCTAAAACGATTTAGTTCGGTTTTATGGATTGGTTTGATTTTCTTTCCAAACTAAATCTTAAATTTACGAATTGGTTTGGATTGGAAAATTTTAAACCAAACCATTAAAAAAACCATATTTTTGTTTGGATTGGTTCAGTTTGGTTGGTTTTTTTACCCACCTCTACTTCTAACCAATATAACTGAGGGATTCTTGACGTGTATAGAATAGTTTTTTTAGATATTAAATTGATCAATTTCAAAGTTAAACATTTAATTACATATTTTGTTAAAATTCAAATATAATTTACAGTATTTACCCTTAAAAAGTCAACATTCATTTCTTTTTTTATGAATTATACTAATTATTTTATATAATTTAGTATATATCAAATTTTAATATATTTAAATAAATGATCAATAATGCTCATGTGACGATAATATGACAATGACGTGCTGGCCCTTATACCACATCAGCATTAATGTAGATAAAAATAAGTAGAAAGTGCTATATAAATATATATATATATATATTTAAAAAAGAAGTGTTCGTATTTTTTAAAAAATTTATAACGGTAATAAATATAATTTTCCCTATTTATTACTTTTTTTTTTACCGAAAAAATTAGTAAGAGCTCTGGCATTTCTTTCCTTGAGCGAGGGGAGAGGAGACCCTAAAGTCAGGAGTCGTCACCGTCCACCATCTGGTTTCTGCTGCTACGAATTCATATCAATTTCTTCATTGATTAGCCACTAGCTACTTGACGCCATTTCTAAGCCTACACCTACATCTACACCATGACTTTTCTTACGAGTCAGACAATTGCCATTATTATTATCCAACTGTCACCGATATACCCTATCCTCATACTTGTTCTGTATTAATTAAGTCGTCAATTTCTTCTCGGAAATGCATAGGTTGTTGCCTTGTTGGCCTGGTCCTGCAAATGTTCTTTTTCTTCTTTCTTTTTTTTTTTTTTTTTTTCTTATTTAAAGGGATATCTTTTTAATAATTTTACCATCTAACATTGAATAGATTAAAAAAAAAAAAGTTTTTAAGAAATTGCTATTCTTCATATAATTTAATTTTTATTCCGAAAGTTCTCCAGGTTAATAATTTTCATATCTTTGTGCTTTCAATATAACGTACCATTTTCCTTTTCATTTTATTACTCTTTAATTTGGCAAACCGCGGAATGCAGGAGTTAAAACATGCTGCCAGACCACGACCGGGAATTTAAGTTCGAACTCCAAAATATTAAAATTCAAACCCTATTTGAACTTTTGAATTAAATAAAAATTCTATTTGATTTTAATTGATTTTAAATTTAAATTTGAGTTTGGCTTAAATTGGTATTCAACAAGCTTGAATTTGAGTTAATTCAGCTCAATTCATCTTAAATATATACATTTATTTTATTTTAATTATAAGAATATTAATATGAAAGCTTTATTTAAATCCCAAAAATATGTTTTGGCCAAAAAAAAAAAAAACCAAAAATATGTATAATGAATCAAATTCAACAGCCAACTTCTTGAGTTAAATCTTATGAAATTCTAATTTGACTCAATTAACAATTGACTAACTTGAGTTTAAAATTAACTTGATTTTTTTTGAATTAGAGTTTAACTCGACTATTTTCAAGTCAACACCATTAATATTGGTAATCCAATTTATATCTAGATTAAGTTGTTAAGTTGCAATTATTAATATAATAATTTTTGGAGTCTCTCTCATGCAATTTTTTCCTTGTTTTTTTCCCTTTCCACCCCCCCCTCCAATTACTACCTATTACACTAATTTCAAGGGAGACCAGACTTAGGTCAATCCCATTAGGATACTATGTCCATGCCACTCAACCATAATGTTAAGTTTAGTATGCAGGAAATGCCGGAATGAAATTGATTGAAACCAAATGAACGAAATAGAATGGAATAAATAAAAGAATGAAAAATTCATTCTTATATTTGGATACACGTAATGGAGTAGAAAGAATTGGTATATAATAGAATTTTTGTTAAAAATATCCTTAACAATAAATATAATAATTTTATATAAGATAGAATGTTATTTGTAGACAGTCATTTCGGTTATTGGGCTTTTGATCCAATTTAATACCATGAGCCAATCTTCTACGCTAGTGACAGGGTTTAAAAAACCAGGTTTAATAAGAGATGTCGTAGGAAGATTTGGCTTGATAGGCTCAGAACAGGGATCGTCAGATCAGTTTATTCTGCTCTTGACCTTATTCGGTTTTCTCGTGCGCGAAAAGTAGACTCCAAAAATATCTTCATTGGTTAATTTAGGCTTTATTTGGGTAAAATAGGGCTTATTTGGAATAAAATGAGCCTATTTTATTTTATATTAAAGATGGGTTATTTTAATAAGAAAATGGGCTCATTTTTTATTATAAAAGCCCTCATTCTATTCTAGGCTCGAATCTAAAGCCTACGTATGGTGGGGTTACTATAGCTGGTTGATCATGTGTAATAAGCATAGTGGTCGACCAAAAAAATTCTGAACTAATGACACGTGTAGAATGTCGCAGAAAGAGGCGTCGAAGGAGGAATAGGCAAACTTGGTTTCTTGAGTGCACAAGTGTGACAAAGATTATATTAGTTAGATTCGCGATTTCAACTAAAAATGTTATTAAAGTGAAGATTATTAATGCAAGGTGGAAAGGAATCATGATTTCGGCTTTGTGAAAATAGAATTGACTTATCCCTTAAAGTAGGGACCATTAATTTTAAAGAATTGCGATTTTGACTTATAATAATATTTCTAAACATGGAAACAAATATGAAACCAGAATCGCAATTCCATTTTGGTCTATTCCCATATGACAAATGTGCCATAATTAAGGATCTATTCTCCCATGCATCACTTGAGATATATACATATGCTTTTTATTGTTGTGAAATACATATTCATCTTTATTTCAAATTAACATGGTGCCACATTCCTTTAGTTTGTATACATAGAATGTTCAGGATAGATAATATTGTATTTGGTACTTGCATTTTAGTTAATTTTTAATTAACTACCTAAATTTTGAAATTGATAATCTTAACAACTGAACCAACTTTTTAAGACCAACAATATTATCAGTGCTAACTCTATTTAAAACCATTTGTATGTAGCGCAAGTGACATCCATAATCATAAAAAAATATTTTTTCTAAGTTGAATGTGTTCATCAAAATAATTTCTTGATACATGTGACAGTTCAAAATTGGTTAGAAAAAGCCAAAATGAGCAAACAATTCAATACAAATATAAAATAAATAATGTAAATGATTTTGAAGAGTTTGATTATAATTTCTTGATACAAGCGGCAGTTCAAAATTGGTTAGAAAAAGCCAAATGAGCAAACAATTCAATACAAATATAACATAAATAATGTAAATGATTTTGAAGAGTTTGATTATATACCAAAATTAACAATATGAAAATATTGGCAATTGATCAAAATATTGACCATAATTCATGTACCAAATGTAATACTACCTTGATTTCAGGAGACAAATATTGAAATAACATGAGGATCTTGATTTCATAATTATTGGAAAATTAATTACTAATGCATTGTTTTTATATACAATCAATTTACTAACCATTTTCCCAAAGATAAAATGTCTCACATATTTTCATAGGACTAAAATGGATGTGCAATATTTTGAAATTCTAAACCCAATAGTAACTAGGATTTGACTATAAATTTGAGATGATTTAGGTAGATTAGACACTATGTAACGACCAAGATGTCTACCCATTTTCTTTCAACCATTTCTAAGGAGGTTAATGATCTTAGAGAAATGTTCCATAACCTTAAGTCAAGAGAGCTCATGAAGGAGAAGCCCATGATGGACCTATTGAAAAAATGTCCCATCTCAATGCCTAACAATCGATGCGATCTGATGAACTCCTTGATAGCCAATTTCTATGAATTTACAAAAGCTCCTCCTTGTATAATAGATTAGAGATTTAGAAAATAACTTTCTCTTATTATATTGGCACATAGAAAGATTAATAGTGTAAACCCTCGAATTTTTTTAGAATGGTTTTGGAATACCGAATCAAAATTCTAAAGTTTGACCCAAATTGAAACCGAACCTTGATTAATTTCAATCACGGGATTTCATAAGAGGATCTACAAGAACAAAAATTTAATAATTGTTCGATTCAAAAACTCAAACATGAGAAGGACCACCTATCCAATCCCCGATATAAACCCCTCAATTTCTAGGGTAAAGTTGGATTAAACCCTAACCCTAGTCAAACCGGAGTTTCAAAAGTCAACAAAGGTCAAGATAATTAAACAATTTCAACTCCGGCAATCCCGCGTTCTCAAACCCTAGAAAATGAAATTAAGTTAATATCTTATAATAGTTTGTAATAATATAAGGTAACATAAAAATATAAGATTCTCGAATTTTGAGTGTCTTTCGGACTCAAACGGGATCAGTTCTCGAAAAGCGTGTCATGGAACTCGGAATAATAAAAATATTTCATTAGCACCAAAAGACTTGTAATTAAACAAGGATTTCAAAAATATCAGTTTTAGAATTTTTCAGTAACTAAAAATAACAGATATAGCTTGTTTACGCATATTTTTATTACTACTAGTATTTTATATGTCTAGTCTACTATTCATAGTACTATTTCTACTATTCATTACTATTTCACTATCTCTACTTTTTCTTATACCTATTTCTTACTACCTATATACCTATTTTTTTATTTTTTATATTTCCAATACAACTTTATTCACATCAAATCTTAAAAATTATTTATTTTCTTTACAAAAAAATTACAAAACAAACAAAATCCTCCCTCTCTCTTCTCCATATGCATCGGCCTCCCTCTCTCTTCCTCTATATTATTTTCTTTTCAATTTATTTTATTACGTTAAAATTTCATTCCAAAAATTCTATAAATACCCCCTTCCACCTTCATTCTTTCACACATCCATTTTACATAACAAAAATCTACTAAAATTTTCTCCCAAATCCTCTCTCCAACAATTCCCTCTCTAAACACTCTCCACCATTTACCACACTTCAAGAAGAAAATAACAAACACAAAACCCATTCACCTCTTTTCAAACCTTCCATTAAACCTTAGGTAAAAATCCTACCTATATTCTTCATCATGTTCATACAACTTAGCATGAGTTTAGTGTATGTTTTTTAGACTCATATAAGTTAAAGAAGCAACAATATGTTTATGTTTTGTTTTTGTTCATATTCCTATTTTACATTATGTTATTATGTTGTTGTTATTATTGTTATCATTGTTATTATTTTTGCTCTAATCCAACTTATATAATATTATGTATACTATGTATATATAATTATTTAGAGCATATAAGCTCATTGTTATTTATTTATTTTCATGTCTTGCAATTTATTTATTTAGTTGTTTTATGCAATTTATTAAGACTAGTCTTTCTAGTCTTAGACTTGTCCATATCAAGTCAAAATAATTTTTTTTTTCTTTTCTTTCTTTTCTTTTGGGACTAGTCTATTCTTAGTCCCAGATTGCTTTGATGAAGCTAAGGCTCCCAATATATGTTCGGGATACCTTGAGGAAGCTAAGGTTCCCAATGCTTGACTATTTTATTATCTTTATTTACTTACAAGTATTTCTTTCTATCTTATTATGTATTATCTTTACTTTTACATTACTACATAATCATATTCATGTATGATTAGAATGTTGTTGTCTTAAATGAAAATAAAAATGGGTTCTTTCTTAACTAAAGAAAAGTATGCTAGATTTCTTTACAAAATGAATTTTCAACAAAAAAATCTAAGTTGTGTTTTTAATAAACTCTTTTTAAAAGATAAGCTAATCATAAATTCTAGAAGGAGTAGTAATATAGATATCTTCAAAATAATAAAAAGAACTCATTTTTTTATAAATCAAAACTAAATATCATAAAGGAAGAATTTTTAGCATTAAAGGATTTTAACTCAACCATATCTTTTATAAGACTTAAATAAGTTTATTATAGACTTTGAAAATCACATACTAAGAAAGCCTCTTCAAAACTTCAATTTTAATTGTTATTCTCTTTTCAAAATTAAAATGAAATTTTTACTAAAGTTATAAATATTAACAATTATTTATTAAGAAAGCTTTTTTTATAAACTTGTCTAAAAGAATTGTTCTATCATTTAACAAATATTAAGAATAAAACAAGTTTTTCAAACCAACATAAAATCAACTCACCATTTTAGAAACCAACTTAGAAAAATAAAATTTGTCAAGTAAGTAAATTTAAAAGTAAACTTATTTCCTAAAGAAGAGAAAGGATATAAAAATAAGAGGAAAACAAATTTAACACAACTTCAAATATTTGACCACATCAAAAACTTAAAGGATATTTTGAAAAGCTTATTTTCAATCACTAGAGATAAAGTTAGTAGATAACTTAAAGAACCAAAATTTTTGAAAATGAATTTACTTTTGAAAAGTAAGAAAATGAAAATATAATAAAACATTTACTCATAACAACTCAAATATATTTTTGTTTTCCTTCTAACAATTCCAAAAGGAGAAACTCTCAAAAGTTTTATCTTTTAAAACCCATAAAGACAAATTGTTTATGAAATATCAATATTGAGACAACACTACAAGAATCATGCATACAATGTGAGTATTAATATATGTTCAAAGGACTTTTCTAATATATATATCCATATATTTTACTTAAGGATTTTTGAGTAAAGTGAACTTTGGAAAAATCATGTTTTGTAAACTATATATTCGTAACTATTCTGTACCGAAGTATTTTTCAACCCAAATGGCTTTTTATGACAAAAATAACTTTAGAAATGGATAGATCTTTTCGAGTAGGTAGAAAACGGCATATTATTTACGCAATTTCGAGTTAAAATGATCAAGTTATGGCCATTTTAAGTTGGAATTACCTTCTATACGAATTTTGACGATCTTATGACATAGTTTTTGATAAGTACCATAGAATCAATAAAAAATACTCATTATGGGTATTCTTCTTGATTAGGTGATCCTAAGGAAGAGTATTCATACCGGAGGATTATTTTGATTAGTGGAATTACCGATCGACTCATCCGTAAGAAAGATAGATCCTCATGGTCAAGTGAGTTTATTTCCTACCTTTTTCGTACTTGGTTGTGCTTGTAGCTAGAAGCACTAGAAGTAGGAAAAGATGAAAATGAATTATGTATGATAATATTGGTTGAAAGAATGTTAAGCATACCGAGGCATGAATCGTTGTTAATTAACTTATATTTTACTATTATTTTGTTGGAGTGTGTACAAATTATGTTATCACCTTTAAATTACTCTAATCATACACTATGAATTATATTAATTGATTCATGCATATCACGTAGTTAGTTTCGTTGCATGAGCTGCTATACTCGATGGGATAAGGTATAGTAGCCGGGTGTGCAGTAGCCAGAAATCTGCAAGATAGGCGATTAGGAGCCTGAAAGAACTATTTTAAGGTGGCCGAGTAGTCGCTTGAAATAAACTACATGAGTTGGATTTTAAAGATGGGTTTTAAAGAGCCTGGAACACCTAATCCTAAATGGAGGGGTAAATCCATTCAAACATATGATTTCTGATAGATCATATGTATTGTTTGATCACTTGCTTGATGCATTCATATGTTTGTTTGAAATTATTTTATACAAGTACGTTGATTCAGGAATATTATCACTAAATTAGTTATGCTTATACTCCGATAGACCTTTGTTGTAATAGGACTATATCTTTTATGCCAGAATACTTCATATACTCAAGCGGGGTGATGTTTTAGAAAAGCTTCTGGAAATCTTTTGAAGATCTTAGGTTAAATATCTTTTAATGTCTTTTAGTGTTAGTATTATTGTTGTGAGAAAAGTTAAGTTGATATTATATTTGTTTGGAGAATTATAAGGGAAAAACCCCTAAGATGATGTAAGGATTATATTCTCTTAATGATAAATTGGATGATTATTTAGATTCTTGTATGCTGTATTTACTATCTCAAACTATACATCCCACCGGTATCTCCTATGGTTAAGATAGACGCCTTACATATGGTGTTGAAAACTTTCGCATGACTTCGGGAAGTCATTCTTAAGTTTTAATACCGTATGTGGCGGATTGCTACGTTTAGAATACCTTTTAGGGCGTGACAAATAGACCATTAATTTGACATGAATTGTTATTTATTCTCTCATCATTTTAGGTAAACTGTCATTGCCGTGTTCACACAAGGAGAATTACAATCATAATAAATTACTATTACGTAAAATGATGAATATCAATACATGTTACCACATCCATGAATGGCCATTTTATTTTCCAACTTTGCCATAAATATTTCTTTCTTGAAGATATAATCCTTCCAATTATCTTTTCTCTCTAATAATGATAAAGGGCATTACAAGTATTTTACTCATACCAAGTGAACATTGTAATAACTGTTAGGTGCTTATTACATTCTTATTCAATTCCATCCTTATTCATTATGGCAAAGTAAACAAGCGGTAAATGAAATTTAAAACAAAGAGCAATCTATTGCTCATTGGGAATAATGATTTCTTTACCTATTTTGAACGCGTTAGGATTTGCTTTGTTTCTCATCTTTATGCGTTGATACCATGTTATTCTTTTGAGGCAACGTGAAATATAATATAAATATCACTTTGGTATGCAAGTATTGTTTATAGTGAAATAGATTGGAATGAACTGAGTAGTGGAATGACAAATCCATTTCTTTATTTAATTACATCAACAGATTGTAATGAAATGCCTATAATATAATATTTATAAAAAATACTCTTAGTAATAAATATGAATAATAAATAGGTAGTAGATAAAAATATGATTTTACTAATTAATATTAATTAAGGCAAAATACAACTATTAGAATCGCTCCATTTCCATATACCAAATGTAACAATATAGCAACTCAGCTCGCTTTAGGCTCTAATCGACTTGAGCTTCATTAGTAAATAAGATGAGCTCAAGTCTAAAATAAAGCTCGTTTATCAAAACGATTCGAGCTCAAGCTTTGATTTGGACTTGCGAGCTCGCTTGTGAACAGCCTCTTTTTAGGTTTATAAATTAGCTCATGAGTAAGCTCGTTAACAGGCTTGTTAGTAAATTTATAAGTTCTATATTTATGATATATTAATATGTAATTAAAATAACAAAAATTTTCTACTTAATATATATTTTTATATATTTATCAACTCTTATATATTATTTTTAAGTTTGAAAAAAATGGAAATGGGGTTATTTAAACGAGGTGAGCTTGATTTTTAATTTCAAGTTCAATAAAAGCTTTTTATGCTTGATAAAATGCTTAGTTTGACTCAAGCTTGATTCTTAAACGAGCTAAATGTGAGCTCAAAATAAAGGTCGTTTAGCCAAATGAGTCGAGCTCGAGCCTATATTTCAAGCTCGATAGAAAGCTCGGCTCGGCTCATTTGCAGCCCTGTATATCATTCTAATATAATAATATCATTTTACTTCTCACAACATAAGTGTGGGAAAAAAATCCTCTTAGTTGTTTTTATATGAAAATAGTTAAGTTCGGAAGCAATATTGCATTTATTGTTGTTAAAGCAATATTCATAGTGTATAGTGTAAACCAATTGGCTATGTTACATGTGAATGTTGAATTTTCATAAATAATATTATTAGTTTTGGCTAATTTCTTTCATATTATACTCTTTATTTTAATAACTTAACTTGGATTTTGTTATTTATTTTTAATGTTAGAATTATTTAAAGTGTTAATTATATGCTTAAATTATCCCTAATTAGGTTAAACCGGATAAGGCAAGTTGTCCCAACACTATCTAGATGTGGACGGGTATAAGATAGAAATCTTATAGGGTTTACGATTGGGTTTGAAATACCTTATAGAAAAATAAGTCAAGGTTGGGTCTTATATGACCCATTTTAAATCCACTCCACTTGCATCTCTAACTGTGGTTCATTTCTGTATAACAAACATGATAGTATAATATACACAAACCACTATGGCTGGATCCCCTCATCTACTATTATAATATCATGATATTATTTTACTTTTCATAAAATATGTATGAGATTAAAATCTTCTCAGTTGTTTTTATATAGACATAGTTAAGTTGGGAAGCAATTTTGTATTACCTAGCAGCTGAATTAACTTTGCTAATGCTTTTTTTTAATGGGTCACATGGGCTATAACAATGCGGTTATATAGAGTTATTATAATATGCTAACACAGAGAATCGAACTCAGTACTTCAAATATAAAAATGAAAAAAATACAGAAAACTAAATGCAAAATTTGGTTTAGTTCAAATAATTAATTATTATAATAGGTAAAATTTAGATATCAAATTTATGTCTTAAATTTTAAATAGTTAATTATAAAATAAGTAATATTTAAGAATTAAATGGAACAATGACCTGAATCTTATCATGATTATTGAAATCCCATGCATAAGATTTCAAGAATTTAAAATTTATAAAATTTTTATTAGTTAATATGGATGCAATAATTATTCAATTATTGACTCTAGGTAGAGAGTAAGTTATGGTCTATGTGTTCCAGTTGAAAGTAAAATGCGAGTTAATAACCACGTCCTTTGTATTTACATCCTGTGTAATAAATTAGATGCCTCGCTACCCATCAACTGCAACAACTGCTCATTAATGCCTCTCTATTTTTCTCCATCTTCCCATCCATCACAATTCATCAATACAATCCACCTGAAGATCTCAATGCACACGATACTTCTGTTACTAGTTTTATGCCTTCAAGTGATCCTACTCACCAAATGTCCATACTTCAAGGCATTAACGGTGTCTTTCATGAACATGAAAAGGAGGAACAAAAGACTCGGATCAAAGGTAGAATATGATGAGAATAAGAAAGTGTCTCTACTAGATTTACCCGAACTGACACTAGAATGCATACTGGACAAGCTTCCACCAACTGAGCTACGCGTCATGGCAGTGTTTCAAGTTATTTGAGACAAAAGTGTACAAGTGATCATTTATGGGAAAAACATATGAAAAATAAATGGGGTAGAGTGATTAAGGATGCTGCTTATAGAGACTGGCAAAGCCATATTGCTTCCAAAAGACGGCTGAATCTATTAGATAAGAGCAAAGAAAGAGATGCATATGACTTCCTCTTTCATATCTGGGCCTTCTCATGGACCAGAAGACCAAGAACTCATTGTAGTAGCAGGGTTAGAAGTTCAGTGTGCAATGACTCTGTCATGGCATGGTATTTAGCTATTGAGAGTGGCAATTTCTGGTTTCCGGGTCAAGTGTATAACCGCGAGGTATTTGATAGGAAACACTCTTTTCATTATAATCTTGAAAGGCGGTTTCACGATGTCACCTTAATTTTGTGTTTTATGTGTTATCTGCAGAATGGACATGTTGGGTTCATGCTATCTTGTTATGATGCCCAACTTAGCTATGATTTCCAGAATGACACTTTCCGAGCAAGGTAGATAACGATAAAGCTTTCCTGAGAGAGCAAGAAAATATTAGAATGATCTGATGTTTCGTTTAGACATACTGTATTCGAATCTTCATAATTATATATCATATATATATACACTGAAGCTAACTGATTAAATTACCAAATATTTGTCAGATATCCTTCTCAGGGGCGGTTTATACGCGAGGAAGATATACCATGGAACAGAATCAGAGCCCCCACTGTGGATGCACCGCCTAATGCTCTTCACATCTCGGACTGCCTTAATGAATTGAAACCTGGTGATCATATTGAAATACAATGGAGAAAAACAGCGGAGTTCTCATACGGTGTGTAATGCTATAAACATCAGATTTCCCCTTTATTGTTATGCAGTCCCTGTCTTGCCAAGAGGATGTATAGATCTAGATCCTTCGGGTTAATATTCATCAAAGGTTTAGTCTGCTGCCTTAAATGCAGGTTGGTGGTATGGTGTTGTTGGTCATCTGGAATCATGTGACAAGCATAAGGAATGCTGCAGCTGTTGCCGTAGTGGTAACGAACTCGTGATTGAGTGCTTACTAAGCTTTTTGCAATTATACTCCATCTTGCCTTAGTATGTATAGGACATAAACATCAAGTAAATTTCACATACATTTGATAACTGAACTTTGTCCCATTTTGCAATCAACTAAGTAAAGTTTAAAATGTCATTACATAGAAATTCTTTGAGGTCATTTATAATACCTAAAAAAAAAGTTGATCATAAAAATTCACAAAATACAATTAGTTGACGGTAAAAAATTGATGAAATACAAAGAGTTGATTGCCAAAACGAACAAAACTCAATACTAAATAAACACTTTTAAATTTCAGATAGTTAATTATAAAAATGA
Organism: Combretum micranthum; assembly: GCA_024138025.1. Classification (NCBI taxonomy): domain Eukaryota; kingdom Viridiplantae; phylum Streptophyta; class Magnoliopsida; order Myrtales; family Combretaceae; genus Combretum; species Combretum micranthum. The sequence continues at coordinate 1,981,216 of JAMXBD010000077.1, forward strand.
GCAAGTTTAACTATAAAATATGACTAGTCTTCTCTTAAATAGATAATGCTGGGCCCTTTTCCTTTTGCAAAAACTGTCCTTTAAAGGAACTGTGATTCAGGGTGGTTAGGGGTTAAGCGGGTTAAAACGTAAAGGTTGTGTTTGCTTGGCAAAAAAACACATTCCAAAGTTTTTTTTTTTTTTTCTTCCAATGTTTTTTCCAATCAAAGTTTAGACTTATTTTATCAGTTGTAGTAATTTCAAGAGGTTAGGCTCACTAGTGGTTTTTAGTAGCACGTTTAGCTGATGGCAACCAACATGGCAATGTTAATGGAAAACTTTGCTTTCTGCAGAACTTACTGCTAAAATCTAAAAGTTTAGCCTTTTCATGGAGTTAATAAACTCATGAGGCATGCAGATTATCTAAAACACTATAATTTTTTCCCATTTACACATGCCATTCAGCTGCAATACTAGCTGGAATAATAGTTTCATATAGACATTCTCTGTAATCTTGCTTCTTCAATATTCTTGGTGAAACCTCTCAAAGTGGTCTCTATACAGATACAATAACACTGGAGTTCCATCAATACTCCCCTGATTCAAGGTGGAGGAAAGTAACAATAAACAGGGATAATCACAGGGAGGAAGGAAACGAAGTGAATGGATTTTATGGTGGAATCAGAAAGATCTACAAGGAACATGAGATTTCGACCTGGAAAAGATTGTGCGCGGATAGAATAGCCCTAACAAGGGAACTTCCAGTTTCTGCTCCAGATTCCTAGTACTAAAACCTGAGCCGACACAACAGGGCTGTTGCAGTCTGGGGCTACAGATATTAGATTTTGCTCCAGGTGAGGCCTTGAAAAAGTTGTTTTAAGAACTAACAAGGCCGTAGCAACGTTAGAATTTCGCATTGTCTCGTCAATGCTTCTCTGTACAGTGCATGGATTTTCATGTAGACGATATCGGAGATCAATTTACGCTGTTATCTGCTGGTGTTATCATGCAACAATCTAGGTTTTATCTTTACACTGTGAAATTGAAAAAGTAAATAACAATAAGATCAAGATCAGTATCTCTCACGCCTTGCCGCATGATTACTTCAGGAATGGTTGTTTCATTTCCCTCTTAATCTATGTCAAGTTGATATTAGCATATTTAGTTGTATTTTAGACATCTAATAACAATTCATAAATAGAAAATTCATGAATATTAATAATTGGGTACGTTTGTTTCATCATCTTTTAGTCATTTTGGCATCATATTTTTGTTATTTTCAAACCGATATATGTTAAGAAATAGATACCGATAAAAACTGACGGTTTTACTCATAATAAACCAAATAGATATGATACAGATAAATTACAAATACAAATCTAATACAGATATAATACAAATAAAAATAAGACAATCCAAACATACCCTGAGTAAAACAATAAAGGTAAATATGGCGAATGGTGCCTAAACTTTAACAAAATATGCGACTAAATACATGAACTTTAAAACTAATCAAATTGTAACTAAACTTCGAAATTGATCAATTTAGTACTTAAATAAACTTTTATGTATACTAAAAGTATCTTTATTGTATTGGTTAAAATGTTATGTCGGATGACAGTATTAGCCAATTTGATGAAGATACTATTGGTGTATACGAGAAGTTCTTTCATATATTAAATTGATTAATTTCAAAATTTAAGTCTTTAATTTTGTCGCTTGCTCAAATCTGACAAAAGTTAAACTTCAAGAAACTAGGCTTGGATCACAATTGGTTAATGGATTTGCAAAACAAAGAACCAGTTAGTGGTATGACAGGCATAATCCCAGCATAGCCACTCCGATACTTAAGTTAGTGTTTGCCATAATCTGCTCTTAGTTTAAATGAAAGAGAGTGATTGGTAGAGACATTACCTGAATCTAGGAAGGTAGATGATTATTTATAGGGACCGACCTAATGGTTGTGGCCATAGTGAGCAAGTGGGTGAGTATTTGGTCAAGGGCAATGGTGGAAATTGTAGGGAGAGACCATGACTCCACTATGTATAGACCTAAGCCGATCAAGCCATCTGTGCCAAGTAACAAGTAATGCAGACGCGATCGAGTAACCTGTTAATGTTGGTAATGGGGCTAGGCTACACACCAAATAGGATATAGTAATGGGACCTGAGCCTGTTAAGTCGACCCAATTCGTCAATGTATAGGCTCGACTCAGGTGGGCTCATGGTCAAGAATGAGCCATCAACAAATTGCATATTTTGTTAAAGTTTAGGTACTATTTATAACATTAACTCAATAGTAAATAGCAATTTCTATCTTACATTCATACCCTTATGAAATACCATTGAATGGCTTACTTATCATCTTTTAACAGATACTCATATCTTAGAGATATCTCAACCACAAAACTACATAATTATTCTTAGAGATACCATTGCCATAGGACTATCGTCTAAATTTTGATATTGTGATGGAAGTATACTAAATAATTTTGCCTTTATTCAAATAGAATTTCGCACTTTGCTTCTTTATCAGCTAAATGTACGATTGATATTATAGTTTTATTATATTCTTGCTTAACTAGAATCTAAACCCTTTTATTTGGAAATTCTTAGGTCAAGTCGCTCATTTCTGTTGTACGGTGACTTATGTGCAAGTCAAAATGTTCCAGATAGTGTATTTTGTTCTAAGTTTAGTGTATTTTTTGCTCCAGGTGCAAAAAGTACTAGGTCCAATATATTTGTCTCAAATTAATATATTTGTTTTAGATATAAATATGTACTAGAATGTACTAGATTATTATATTTTATCTCAGGTGCGACTTAACACAAGGTAATCCTTTTTTATTTTATGCATCGAAGTGAAACAACTATTAGAGTTGATGTAGTTTTATATGAAACTGTTTGTGAGTGGCTTTGCCTTGGAATGTTATCTTAATCATTTTGTCGGAATTAATGCATTGCACTTACCATATCACTATAGACGGTCAAAACAGACCCCTGTTAGTTGGTTTTCCACCATATCATGGAGTTAGGTATGTTTGCAGGGTATACTAGGTCTCCTTTGTCCTGATTCCTTTTTATTTTGCACTTTTTTTCCTTTATCAAATGAAGTGCAAATATTTACCGTTTGTATCTTTCACCCTTATCTTTGAATTAAGCATTGAAAAGTTCATGTTTAGAAAAAGTGCTTTCGAAGGTCTACAAACATCTCACTAGGGTGAGAAAAAAATGATACTGAAAAACCAAACCAAAACCCAAAATCCAATCCGAAAAATACGATTAACCAGTTCATTAGTTTTAATTTAGGATTATAATTTTTTTTTTTTCAGTTTCGGTTTGTAACCATAAAATACTTAATCGTTAACTATTTTCAATATTTATAAATATATTATATATTTATAATTTACATATATATATAATTATTTTTTAAAGAATATATATATATGATTTACATATACATGTAATTTACATATGTTAATGTGCCTTAGATTTTGATTAAAATACTATTGTCCTATGTATGAGAGAGTTAATGTATAATTGATTTTTTTTTTTTTTTTGTTGATGACAATACATTCAAAGGCTTATTTTTCCCCTTTTCCTTAATTTGATTTTCCTTTTTTTAGCTCTTGTAATATATTAATCATTTAAATAAAAACTCTATGATAAAGGCTAAAAAATAAGGTTTGTTAAAATTATCAATTTGATTGATTAAAACAATTACGTTAAATGGTTAACGTAATTGATAAAATTATCCTTATATCATGTTTATGAAATGGGCAATTTGATAACTTCATTTATTATCTAGTTTTTGTTTTGCTTCCTCTCCAACTTTAGGCAAAAAATGAAGTGAAAGTGAAAACAGAAATGTTTCTTTTCATTTCCAATAAATTTCTTAGATTTCCACTCCCACATATATTACCCAAACATTAACCTTCCATCCACTTCTGCTACTTTCCACCATTTCAAACACAAAGTTAAAGTTGATTGGACAAGGAGATTTGAAAGTTAAAAAACATAAGTTATCGGTTGGAATTCCTTAATTAGAATTGCTTAGCAAAAACCCTAGTAAAGATGGCCTTATTTGTTCATGTTCTTACAATTGATCTATAGCAATTAATATAATAATTATTGTCATAAGATAATACAAGTGCCTTTAATGGTATTAACAAATAGTAAAGAAACAGACGATTTGTTTGTCAAAAGTAATAATACAGAACATATATTTATAAAAGAATCAAAACACAAATCATATATCTCTAATTTTTTTAATCTAAATAGTAGATACTAAATACCCAGCGCCAAAAACACAAAGCTACTTTGAGCTAACAATAACATATGAGGTGTGAATTTCATTACCCATAACCTTACCAGCTTGTTTGTCCTAATTGAAGCGTGCATTAAAGACGAAATATTATCCACCGCAAGAGGCATTCAATTTCTTCAGAAAAGTTGTGTCGTAGCCCCACCATATTTAATAACCTAGGACCCATTAGCTTTGTAGAAGACTGCAAAGGATTACTCATAATCATAATCTACACCCACAAGTCAATGAATGACCTAATTTCTGGGGATATTAGGATTCCAAGTGTGCCCATCTCTCATAACGTAAATAAGATTGAGAAAAAAAGAGAATGCAATTTTTCTTTTTAATCAACACAATAGAAGGGGTATTCAAACCTAATACAAAAGAAGAGAAATGTTACCGAACTATAATCTCATTCGCAAAAAATAAAAATTGAATTAACGAATACAATCATAGTGGATAAAATCACAAGTCAAATATGCGATTCTACAAGTTATAATTTTATAATTTTTTAAATCAAAATAAATAAATAAATTATTAAGATATAAATTTTAGATAATTATAAATTTTATACTATTTTATACCATTCTACCAATTTTACATACTTTGAATGCTCAACTCATGATTTTGACAATCATGACACTAAAACTACTACTTCAATAACCTAATTGACCATTCAAATTTCTTAATCTATTCCACGGAACACTGAATTCAGCAGTACACTAAATAATTCGTACCTTGTATACAAAAATATTAAGTAAAAGTAAGCCACGATGCCATTCATTAATGAATGTCCTAGTAATGTAGTAGATGTAAATTTAATACCCCAACCAAGAATGTCATGAATTTGATCATGCAATGCACGTTACTGAAACTCATCAATAGAAATCAAATCACGACAGAAAATAACTACAGAAGAATCCGTTGTGGGACATTCGACTCCCAAAAAATAAAAATTTTCAATGCATTTTTGAATATGGTCATGTAATGCCATATAACATGGATTTGGTGCATAAACTAGTGACTATAAGATTAATTTTATTGGAATTGTCGTGATATCTCCACATAGGCACATACGATAACTCCGAAAAACCAAAGACTCAGCCTTAAAAAACATTCAGCAGTTTGCTGATTCTGATTGCATTGCTGGTGGATATCTTCTGTACAAACCTTAGCAATGACAACAATCTATTTTGCTTCGTGGTTTTTCTTTTCCAGGTAAGGTTGGTTCTTGATAAGGTGGAAGGAGGCAATATGACTATTGAAAAAGGGCCAAAAAAAAAAGAGGCAAAAGAGAGAAAAAAGGGTGCTAAACATAATGACACGAAATGCCCTGGTCTACAACATTGTAGTGCACGCCTAGACGCAGATATAGCTTTTGGAATCCCATTTTAACAGGGCATGAAAATGCTTATACCTATTGCTGATCACAATCGAAACGCACCACCAAGAACCCTTATGAATTTTCATTGCGAGATGAACAGAGATCCATGGATTTCTAGGCCGCCTTCATGGTAACTCTTTGGAGTGCCCGAGGAGAAACCCCATGGAGAAGTCTGCCGAAACCCAGGAAACTTACTTTCCCATCTGAATGTCTTATCCAGTTTTGGAGGACTTCTTGGACCGACACTGAAGAGCTAAGCCCAAATTCCTGGATAGATTAAGAAAAAACATAAGTTTGTACAGCCGGATCAAAAATAAAAATCATGTTCCTAGAAGACAAAAAATGAGGGATTGATTTTCAACATAATGCCCAAACGAAACAGAGGTCTCCCTCTCTTGGTCTAGTATGGCATGACCACTTTGGATTAACAAAATATCTAAAAACATGGCTGCTGATAAGATGAACCTTGGATCTAGATTTGAGGACCACGGAAAATGACAATACTCAAATTATTTACTCCTTATTAATTGCTGAAGCATTGTGGAGAAATGTACATCCTCAAGCAAGGAGATACCTCCTAAATTATGGTTAATATTTTTACAACCTTATCCATAAAGTATAACCCTCGCTCACACATGGTCAAGGATATCCTCTCAAACAATAATCAGTATGTTTGTGCCCCTTATCCATAAGGGATACCGTATGGAAGTCAACAGGCGATATGTGACAGTTCAGTCACAATGTGACAAAGCTATGCATCTGGTCTGTCTACATTTCTAGTAAAACCTAGACACAGCGAACCCAAGGATAGTATTATATAACAGTAAAAAGACAGAGTAAGAGAGTACCGATGCTAGCTCCTCTATCATGATTGCCCTGTTTCCATGATTCTCGAACTCCTCAAAGCCCTTTCTTGCACGCTCTTCCCAGTCAGACATACCCTCGAGCTGATACACGCTTGTTGCAGCAGCACAAAATTCAAGAAAATCTAATTTGCCGAACTGAAGAGAACTAATCTGATAGATACAAGAATGCAGATAACATGAGTCTATATCTGAATCAGCTATACAAATGTGTATCAAAAAATCTTCACTCAAGGGTTTACCATATTGACATAATCAATGACCCGAGAATGCTTCATTGCATCAGTGTAGTTCTTTGTCACAGCCTGTCAAAAACCACAGAAGTTATTTACACCAAAAAAGCAGTACAAGTTGATTTGCTTAATTATAATGGGAGGAAGAAAAAGCATAAGGACTCAATCTATAAAAGAAAACTACAGACCGTCTTGAAATTCTGGAGAGAAATCAACCCATTTTTGGGTCCTAACATCGTGAATTGTTCCTCAAAATAAGCTCGCTGATCTTCTGTCATTGTACGTGCAAGAGCCTGCATCATGCAATAATACATATATATTAATGCATTTGCATTAACTTGAAAACATCCCTATCAAATTAATATTAATGGTCCCCAGGTGCAGTTAATTTTTAATTGTAAAACGAGAGAAGAATAACTTACGCGTAGTGCTGATTGGCGTAGAGGAGATGAATACATGTATGACCTTACAAGCCTGCAAATAATCATATCCAGAGGTACCTTGACATCGCGATAAGTAGCCAACCATGGATGCCCTAAAGAATAAATTAGGACAAGGCACATAAGCAATGAGATAAAATTATGATAGTAATGACCAGCTATTTGCATCAACCAGAGCTGTTAACATATTACCAATGAACCATCTTTCAACCATTTTCCATGTCCCATTAAATATATACAGTTTTAGATCACTTGATTGACTTACTCAAAGCCTGTGCAGCAGTCATTCTCTTCCGGTAATCCTTATTCAGCAATCTTTTCACAAAATCTGTCGCCTCAGGAGATAATGAAGGCCATGGAATCTCATCATAGCTTGGATGAGCCTTGAGTACAGCTTTGAATATTCCAGATTCAGTTCGTGCCCAAAGGGCCGGCTTCCACATAGTAAGATATAAGCAATCACACCAATGCTCCACATGTCAGCTTCAGTACCATAGGATCTATGCAAAACTTCAGGAGCAACATAATATGCACTTCCTACTATATCATTCAGTCTGTCATCTGCAAAACTTCCAACTATCAGACTGAAACCCCAAAAAACTTGTCTTTCTTTTAAACAAGAAGAAAGAGTGAAAGCAGTTAGTTCAGGAGAAATAATCTAACCTGGCTTTACATAGTCAGAAAGTCCAAAATCAATGACCTTCAAAGTGGAGTTCTCATCTTTTGTGGTAAATAAAAAATTCTGGTAAAAAAATGTCATATGCCATGTTAACTACAAGAACTGGTAAGAATTTTACTATCTGATCCAAGAGGATAGTTATAAATACTAAAATGCACCATCTAAATGATTAGATATGTAGATGTATAGCTATATAAATGCGAGGACCCAGATGTCAGTTTCCAGGGCAAACAAACGAGAGCCAAAGAGTGACAGTAATGAGGAATTATTTCTATGATAATACTAAATCAGATGGTCTCTCTTTTTTCAAACTAATTGTGCTGCACTCGTTCTCTCTTTTTATTTATTATTTATTTATAATATGTTGTGGTTAAATCACCTAATATATTGATGGCTATAAGATTCAGTAGAACACAGTTGTTTAACAGCCCTAAATAGAACTATTCATTACCTTTTTTGTCAACTTGGTGTCAGAATAACAAACTGAATATGAGGCACAAGATTAAAGGAGGTTTTGATGACTGCCAAGAATCATGAAGGAAAGATGCTTTCAGAGATGAAAAGCTATGCAAAAATGCTGCCTGATATATAAATCACGGTTAAGAACTCTATTAAAGGGCTATTGCTTGTCTGCACTTAGACTGCTTCATACCATTGGATAACTTATTCTTATAATAATATCGAAGCCTAAATTGAGGCAATATTCAGCAAACATATAAGTCAATATAGGAGGAAGAACAATATAAAATCTCTCTTCCTTAGGGGATAATTGATAAACAAGCATTATATGATGAAAATGGAAAAATGTAGAGAAGATAATAAGGCATAACATCCAGATTGAGCAACATACCTCTGGCTTTAGGTCACGATGAACCACACCTTGGAGATGGCAGAACGCGACAGCATTCAATATCTGAACCATAACAGCCTTGGCATCTTCTTCAGAGTATTTTCCACCTCTACAGAAGAAATACAAGCATTTAGTTCCAGGTCATTTAATAACATGATCTGCAAAAGTATGCATCAAATAATGGGATTTACCTTGCCAGTATTCTGTCCAATAATTCACCTCCTTCGCAGAACCTAAAAAGAAAAATTACCAAAAAGATTACCATGACTGAATTATAATGATAAAGAGCAACATTTGTCTTTTGGCTGTTGTTTGGTATAAATTGTCACATAAGATAGTTCTTTTGATCATGAAGAGACAGCTAACTCCACTAATCCTGCAAAACATGGTGGCTTAGGAAATACAAACACTATCGTGTTGTGAGCCGACATTTCAATGATTATATGCATTTGTTACTTCTTTTAGACCATCCACAATTATATTGTCATTGTTGCATACACAATGTGCGTTTATTTATTTTTTGCAAATACTATATGTACATATAAAACCAAATTTCGACTCCATAGACTTGCACATATATAGATATTGAATGAGCATAATCTAAGAGCATGCCAACATAACATGAGAGCAGTGGAATAAAGGATGATGCAACGTGCACGTACTCCATCACTATATAGACATTGTCTTCATCTTCGTATGCTTCATAGAACTGCACCAAATTCTTATGGCCAGTTAGAGCTCGCAAAATCTTCACTTCTCTCCTGACATCCTCGATAGCAATTGCAGTTGTCATCTGTTCTTGTAAACAAGAAACATATAAAATCTTCATTTGTCGTACATAATTCAGAGAAGAGGCTTGAAGGTATAATGATAATATTGCACATTGCAAGTGATAAATATGATCATCCTAAAATATTCAAAGAAAGGCAAAATTCATTGTTATTTTAATGTTAAAGCAGGGGAATGTTTTCTCCGTTGGATCTTCGGGATTCCGATGCCAAATCATATAGATTTCAAAAAGCATGTACAAAAATACACTTCACCAAACTCATAAAGAAGAATCAAGCAATTGAAATCAAGATCAAAGGAACAAAGTATAGACCTTTGATTTCAGAATGACTTTGACAGCAACTTGCTGACCCTTAGAGGCTCCTTTTTTGGCTTTAGCGGAGCACGTATAACCAAAGTGACCTCTTCCCACTTCATCTCCAAGCTCATAATGTGACTCAAAATGTTTCGAGAACCCAAAATTCTTATCCAAACCAATCTCAACATCCTCAGGAATAGAGGCCTCATTAGGCTTAACAGCCCCATACCTTTTAGCAAGAAATGCTTTAATATGCTTAGCCGGTGATGGAGGCGGAAAGGGACGTTTAAAGAGCCGTAAAGGTGTTGAATTTACGCTAGAATTCGCGGTGGCCGGGGAGCTTTTGAAGAAACTAGGAAGAGGACTCGGGCTGTAGAAAGGGAAGTTTGAGTGTTTTGGTGTGTGAGAGTTTGGTAAAGACTTGTTTTGGGAAGGAATCGAAGTGGGTTGTGTTTGGTTATGTGAGTTTTCAGTGATTTTTTCATTAAAATCAGAAGGAATTTCATGGTTTTCAGAGTGATTATGTGGGAATTGAGTAGGTTTTCCATGACAAAGTCCCATTGAAACCAAAAACTCAACAACAAATGGAGGTAAAAAAAGGAAAGCTCGCTTGAATCAACTGAAAAGGCCTAAAGGTTCAAGCTTTTTGATCTAATTTACAGAGATTAATAGAAGGAAACAAATAAGTTACTTAAATTTGAAGATTTGAACATCCTAGGACTTAACTACATGAATACCCAGATTAGAGACAGCAAGAACCTTCACTGATTATACTGAATCATATTACCAAAATATATAAAACCAGGAATCAAATCTCATGAATAAATGATTTTAGTTTCAATGTTTAGTAACAAACAGTAAAGCTCCAATTTTTTAGCTACATGTGCTCTCATTCTGACCAAAACTGCATATATTCCCGGAAATCAAGCAAATTTCCTGGGAAAAATAAGAAAAGAAGAAACCCAATATGGAAAATTCGTTATTCTCAAAATCTAAGCAGAAAAAGGAGAAACTTTAATTGAAAAAAGGAAAAAAAAAAAAAAGAAACAGTACCCAGATGAAGAACAAGCTTAATTTCAGAACTTATTCAACATGGGCTTTGCTTGCTTACATATGTGCATGCTTGTAGCTTAAGAGCAGAATACAAAACTATCAACAACAAATTAGGAAATACTGGGGAAAGCTTTTGTAAGAAGAAGGAAAGAATAAGGTGAAAGAGTAGAGAGAAACAAAAGAAGAGAGAGAGAGAGAGAGAGGAGAGAGAGAAGGGAAAAAAAAGTAAGAAAAAGATTCTTAGCAGAGGCTACAAGGAATAGGAAAAAAGAAGGGCATTGCATCCTTTTTCTGCTTTATGTAAGCTTTTCTTTAATGGTGGTGTAGTAGTGTTAATAAAATAACAATATATATAGTATATATATGTATATCACTTTTTTTTTTTTCTTTTTGGCCAATGTGTGTATGACTTTATTGCAATTTTTTTTCATAGACATTATTACATTAATAATCTTGACCAAATTACTGTAGGTTGATATAGTTATGTTATTTCAACCAATCGGAATTGTTGCATTTATTACGTTAATTTAGTATTAGAATATGTTGGAATATTCAACTTAAAACTTAAGTGCCCTCTAATGATATTTTTGTTAATGTTGAATTGGTAAAATGAATACAATTTCAAAAATACTAATCATATCATATATTTCAACGGAATTTTTTTTTTCTGGGTCATAAATTAAATATTAACACCTTATGAAGATTATATAAATCTTTTAAGAAAGTGTATTTCTGGGTTTCATCAGGCAATAAAAGCAGGCCTGTTTAGAAATAAAATATGTTGTAAGAGTTATAATAAAATCTAATATATTTTTAAAGTAATTTAAAAATAAGTATATATAAATAAAAGAAAAAGAAATACATATATATATATTTTTTTTTTTTTCAATAAACTCTTCCTTATAGCTGGATCCTTATGTGAGAGAATAGATAAATAAATTAGTGGTCAAGGAGTAAAGAAGGTGGAGTAAAGAACTAAAAAGGGGTTTTGTTGTTCATCTTTTGTCTAATGGAGTTCGTGTCTCTTATTTTTATTTTTAAGATGATAATTGAAGTGGGGGTTGTGTTTGGATCCTTCCAGCCTGTCTTTTATTGATCCCCCATCCATAAAACTAATTTTGCATTTTTTTTTTTAAGGAATGGTGACAAAAACTAGGCTGAGTTCAGACCCAATGTGGATTTTATAATATCCATAAATTAAGAATATAAATAATCAAGGCTAGGACTGACTATAGCTTGTTGCGTTGTGGTTGCGGACCTTTGACTTTGCTTTTCGAGTGCCTTTGAAAGGCTTTGTCTTTTTCAATTTTTGGTTTTCCCTTTTCTCCAGGTTTCTCCTTCCTTTTAATTCAAAATAAGAGGTCTTGTTTTTTAATTTGGGTCCTAAAAGGAACAAAGTTATAAGAAAAAAAAAAAAAAAAAAAGAAAAAAAAGAAAGTAAGAGTGTTGAATTTAAATGATTAAAGAAGTAATTGGTTATATCTTAAATATTTTATCGGAAACACTAATTTAAGTATTTGACTTATTTTGGACCCAAACTTTATAGCATTCTTTATACAGCTTCTTCCATACACTTGCATGTTATAAAATACATAATAAAAAAAATAGTAATACAAGATTTATCTTATATTATTTTATTTTTCAATGATTGGTAAGAAGGGCTATATACAGCAAGATCCATTCTCAACTAAGAAATTTACATGAAAAGTATTTAATTTTTTTATCTACTCTCCAAAAGATTTAAATTAACTATTTTAAAACCACCGAAAAAAAAAATTAAATATTTTAAGTGAAGGTTTTAACTTTTAAGACATATTGTGGCAGCAGTATGATTGCAAAAATTTCTTTTGTGTTTGAAAATTTTAATTAAATCATGTTTCGTATTGTATTTGAAAATATTATTTATTTACAGTCCGTATTCATTCATTTCTCGTTCGACGTAAAATCGATATTATGATGTTCACATGAAAGAATGACAATTCATAATGAATTGTTATTACTTAGCATGATGAATAGCAGTCTCCATCCAATAAATCCCATTCAATGGTTTATTTTTTAATTATATCATAAATATCTTAGTTTTAAAAATAACACTTATACAATTATCATTTCTATGTAATAAATATTATTATAGATATTTTATCTTTTACTTAATATTCTTTTAAATTTGAATTCCATTCCTTCCTTATTCCATTCAGCGAACTAAATGAGTCACTAGTGATTTAATGACCATTGCTTTTTCGAAAATTAGATACTGGCCATTTTTCACTTTGTCATGGAAGAGTTGTGCACATTAGGTTGAAAGGCAGAACATACTCCTTAAACAGCTTTTTCATAATTTAATAACACTTTTTTTATAAAATTCATCATTATAAAAACACTTTAGCCTTCATTAGGAATAGCATTATTGTTTTGCTGTTGCCCATTGGAAAACCAGCCATCCATATCTTTTCTTTCCAAAGTTTAAACCTTGTCTTAAGTTCACCATGAGATTATATAGCATTAGGCAAAAACTTGGAATTTTACATTTTAATAAGTAAGAATATATTATACATTTATAAAATTAATAAATAACATATGATAGTTATTGATAAAGTTTGGCCGGTAGGGCAATAGAAAAATTTGACAGTTCAACATGATAATATATATCTACATTTTATTTTTTTTGTGATTTTACTAATGTTAAAGATAATATAAATTACACTAATCAAAAAGAGATATATAAATTCCCTCAATAGAAACTACATCTAATAATGTTAATATATTAGCGATAGTCTTGTTTGCTAAGATCTTAGAAACTATCCATTGTCGATACTTTTGTAAAAACAAGTTTCTTTTTTTTCTTTCTTTTTAATACAACCTATATCAAATTCTTATTTTACTATTATTAGGGGGTAAATTACACAAAAAAATATCAATATTTTGGGATAAGTTCATTTAAATTATCAACGTTTGAAGTGGTTAAAAAAGATATCAGCATTTCACAAAGTGGTTAAACAAGGTATCAATGTTTTGTAGATTTCATTTAAGGTATCAACATTTCGATTAATTTTCAATTAAGTTTCTAAAGTTTTCATTAATGGTCAATTATTTATACCTTATTTGACTCACTTTGCAAAACTTCGATACCTCTTTTTAACCACTTGAAACGTTGATAGCGTAAATGAATTTATTCCTAAATGTTGATTTCTCTTTTGAACTAGTTAAAACGTTGATACCTTAAATAAACTTACCCACTTCTCCTCCCTCATTCCTTTCTCAATTTCTAACTTAAATAAATATAACAATATCAAGTAAAATATTTCAACAAACAAATAATATGAAATACCCCAAACAAAATAAGCTATAGAGAATGACAATTTTTAGTTAATGTTTTTAATAAAATGGCATGTTGGTACTTTGACGCATCTTTTAAAAGATATGATGTTTGTAGGATCATTTAAAAACATGTTGTAACCACCATCCCTCTCCTTTTCCCTTACATAACACCGTTACTCTCTTCCTCATCAATCTCCTCCAAGTTCAAGTGATCCTCCGTAAAAAATTATAGCAAATAACCACTTACATTTCTTTTTGTCTTTGTGTTTGATGTTTCCAATGAGGAAATAACCATGACCAATGCATTTGAATGTTGATAACAAGGAACATCAAGTGTAAGTATAACCAGAAGGAATTTCCATAAGAAGAGAGATAGAATATTGTAGTAAGAAGAATAGTAAAAGATTGATAGAATCTATATCAAGATTATAGGGTTTTTCTATGAAAGATTTTACCTTTTGTTGCAAGATTTGTTGAAACTGATGTATAGGCATATGGAGAAGGCTTAGAATTGTTTTTGTTTGTGTTTTCATATTGAAAACAAAGATAAGTTAGAAATTTGCAAAGTATCACGAGAAATATTATGTCTGTATTCAATATGATTGAATACACGAGTCATGTACTTATGTATGTTGAACAGGTAACGTATTGTTTTACATTATGTGGGTTCTAGTTTCAGCATGACTAAGTACACAAGTTGTATTCGTGTCCATGTAGAATTGTATAACACGTATTTTCTAAGTTTTGAAGGTTCTATTTCCTACACATATAAGTACTTGAATCATGTTGAGACCCATGTTAAATACAATGGCTTGAAATCCTTAAAAATCATGCTTCTATTCCTTATACGAGTGAGTACACGAGTGGTATGCTTACCCGTATAGAAGTACTGAGTGAGTATACAAGTGCTGTTGCCACTTATGTACCAAACAAAATTTTGTCTACTCATGTTTTCTTTGTTATAGACCTTTGACACTTGTTCAAATTCATCTATAGAAGTTTAGAATCACTTTAAAACCTTAGAATCCAAACACTACTAAATTAATTATCTATTTTCCTTTTATTTCAAATTTAAATCATTATCTCTAGATTAAATGTGCATGTAAGCATAAATAACTTTTGGGGTGGGAGCAAAAGCTACAAGAATTATAACCTATAGATGAAATTTGGGCTGTAGATCATTCTAAATGTTATATTTATTTTGTTACTCAAGTCTACAAGGCTTTGGTTTCACGACGAATCTACTTTCTAAGTACGTGCATTACCTTATATATTACTTTGTGCATGTTATGATAGTTTAATAAAATGACTAATCACATATCCAACTATAATTATTGTATGTTGCACGTGTTTAGATGTGGTTAATAGACCGAGTGATAGGAATCAAACTAGAGGACCTGCCACTAGAGCTAGAGCTAAAGGATTATAGAATTTAGTTCATAGGATTTTGAGCGAAGAGCCATTTGAAGATGAGCGTGACTTCTTTCATAGTTGTTTAATTCACTCTATGAAAGAATATATTTCACTTTGTGTACAAGTGGATGAAAGAAAGGCGAATCAAGATCATCAAGAAAAATAAAGAAGTCGTCACAAAAACGTACATACCTTTTTCCATAGCCATATTCGAAGACCTTAGAGCATTTCATGTATCACGCCCCACCTTACCTCACCTGCCTAGAGGAAATAGATCCACTAGAGCCCCACAAGACACAGGAAGTCTTTTGGTGAGCATGCAATGACAATCAAGTATTATTCTCCTGGGTAGAATTGACCCTAGCTGCAGCCGTGGCGGATCGAACTCTGGTCCCAGCCTTTTACCTATTGAGGTGCTGCCTTTAAGGCAGGCAAAAGGCCTAAGACCAGAGTTCGATCCGTCACGGCTACAGCCAGGGTCAATTCTACCTAAGAGAATAATACTTGATTATCGTTGCGTGCTCGCCAAAAGACTGCCTATGTCCTGTGGGGCTCTGGTGAATCTATTCCCCTAGGCAGGTGAGGTGAGGTGGGGCGAGGCGTGACATCATGCATGTATGCAAGACGATGGCATATCCTAGAACGATAAACGAGACCACAGGCCATCACATGCTCCTATATAGTAGTTAGTTAAGTCAGACGAATACGCAGCTTGTTCCACATCTATGTCTAAAGCCATGACAAACCAAAATCACAAGTTAAAGGATTCCATGTCTCATGCTACAACATGGAAAGGCCGATGCAATGCTGACAAGTTTAGTTAATTTTGTTATTTTCTTAGTTTTGATTAGTTATTGACTATTTTACCCTTTAACCTAAGTTGCGGATGTAAAAGTCCATTATGTTAACAAAATCAATCTTTGACTTTTAATAAATCCTTTCTCTTTGAGAGTTCTTACTCTTAACCCTAATTCTTATCAATTGATCTTGATTATGGCGAGTGCTAACACGGGTAAGTTATTGTGCATCATATCAATTACTCGCTAGTGTTACATCCTTTTTTTCTTTTCTTTGGTGTATCATATCCAAGGCAAGTAAATGTTTTATCTTTCTTTTCAAAAAACTCTAATTCTTATCATAGACTTAAGGACTCAATTGGGTTAATTAGTATTGATCCTAGTGATTGGATTCGTAGGTATATCATATTTATTGAGTTAAAGCATAGGATGCAATTGGTATCTCTACTATTGTTGTGTAACTCTACATTACTAGGGTTTGAGGGTGTAAACATTATTGTCAAAACTGGCTCGGGCTAGCCAGTTCAACTCGGTTCAACCAGAACTGACACTAATACCAAGCCAGGTCTCGCCGAAGACTAGTTTTTGCATCAAACCAGCAAGACTGAATTGACTCAGTCAACCCAGTGGTCAAACCAAGTTGAATCGAGAAACCCGAAAGGTTAAACTAGCTAACCTGAATCGGTTGACCCTGGAAAAAAAAAAAAACTAGAAATGTAAATATTTATTTATACTTTATTATAAATTTATAAAATATAATTATTATTTCATGTTTATTTAATAATTAATTGATGAATTTAATCCAAATATAGATTTAATCTAGTGATGTTATATATATTCGTCTTTCATAATTAAATTATCCCTTATATTTTTTATTTTTTCGTAACGGCGGTTGAACTCGATTTAACCCCTCGACCCCGGACTTTCTAGCTTACCTGAGTCAAACCCTGGTTCAGTTCTGATAGCATTGGGTGTAAATTGCATAGTTCCAAGAAAGTCAAATCTTGTGTGCAATTGTGCATTCTTACGTATTGATGGTTGAGATCTAAGGTTTGTGTGGTGATCAAAGGCTAATGTTTTATCATTCTTTTGCGTGCCTATGTGATTATTTATGTGGTGGATTAAAACCTAGGGTTTTCATGGTGTGATTAAACATCTAAGTTTCGAAGAAAATGTGGTTGAATTTGAATAGAAGCCATAAATTGTAGACACCATTCTAGGGTTAATGCTATAACTGTGGAACTGAGTGAGATCAAACAAAAGTTACTTAAGTTTGGTTATGGGTCTCTCGGATTTTATCCAAATTGGAAGTTTCAAGTGGACCAAATTGTTAGGGACTTCCTACATTCCAGTTGTCAATTGAGTCAGATTGTTGCAAAGTGATTGACTGAACATGCTGGAGTATGGTAATGAGTTATCATGATCTAAAGGAACTTAGGCGGATATAGAGAGAATTTATCATAGGATCATACGAAAATGCTGTTGAGGGATAAATTTGTTCCACCCCATTATCAAGATGAATAATGTAAAAAGTTGTTAGCATTGAAGCAAGATCACATGTGCATGGAAGAATATGCTTGCAAATATAAGGTTCTCTTGAGGCATAGTAACATATACGGCCTCTTGGAGACACCATCAATAGTTTTATGAATTGTTTGAATTATAGCATTGCTAAGGGTATATCATTGATAAGGGTATTGGTTTCAAAGCTTTCAAACATTGGAAGAAGCCATCTAAGCTAATTCATTGAAGGAAGTATTGATTTTAGTTTCTGAAATATCAAAGAAGATGAAACTGCTACAGGCCTCAATGACCACTAACTCATAAGAGAATTGTATCAAATAAGATTGTTTGGTTGAAGATGATAGTGGTGATGTTTTCGAAGGGAGTACGTGGGTTGATCATGTAATGTAGGTGGAAATTACTAGCAGTGTAGATTACGATGTTAAAGACGGGGGCACTAAGGATGGTAGTGTGGAGGAGAAAGATGTGTCAAGAGTTGTGCAATGTGATATTGATAGAGTCACATCTAATATTTGTGTACCTGACTTCAAGACATTTCCATTTGTGACAGGAACTAAAAGGACTTACAGGTATCTCTGAATTCATCTTCCTATAGTTCATCCATTATATTTTGATGCATTAATGGGATCATTAGTAAATGAAGATTATTGTAATTCTATTGTCCCTGTGAGATCATATGAGCTGTTTATGGAGATTCATTGAAGTCTTACAAATGGATACTTATATTCGAAGTGTTTTGTATATGCATGGTATTATTACGGAGAGGGTTGTTATGTGCAAAATATTGATTGCTAAATTGACATATGATAGTAGCCATAATAGTCAATGGCTAATGGATTATGCTATACCTCATGTTTGTCATTTCGAAGTAGTAGATGACATGACGATGTGCATTATGTCAATTTGTGGTGAAGTTTACTTCTATCCAAGTAACAACGGTTTGAAGCGATAATTATTGAAACCACATGAGACGTATTCATTGAATACTTGTCTTTGTGTTCATGAGATTAGTTAATCGAGTTCATGATGAGTGGTATGAATTGCTTGGAGAGCCTTTGACTATAAGCATTGGTTATGGTGTTATATGGTTAAGAGTACTTGGAGTTGGTGTTGAAATGCTATGGTAATTATTATTCAAGAGAGGATTTGCAAATTAAGCATTAGAGAAAATTTATGAGCCGAACATATATGGAAGGTTTTTTTCTCAACTGTGTTTGAGTTTTGCAAGTTTATATTTGATCTAGGTGGAATCACTTACAAATATTTGAGGAAAAATCTATAACAAACCCAAGAGGATGATGAGAGTAAATTTACAGCTGATGTAGCTAAGCCATTCTACCCCATCGATTTAAAGGCAAATTGTTAACAACTTGATGGGAATCAAACTAGAGGACCTATCACTAAAGCAAGAGCTAAAGGATTGTAGAATTTAGTTTAGAGGATTTTGAATGAGGAGCCATTTGAAGATGAGCATGACTTCGTCATAGTTATTTAATTCACTCTATATACGAATGGATGAAGGAAAGGCCAATCAAGATCATCAAGAAAATAGAGAACTCATCACATAAGTGTACATACCCTTTTCCACGGCTGCATCGAAGACTTTAGAGCATTCCATGCTTGTATGCAAGATTGCAGTGTATACTGGAGAAACATAAGAGACTGCGACTTGATGCATGTCGGTGTATAGCAGTAAGTGGAATCAGACCAATACATGACCTATTCCACATCCGTGTCTAAGGCCGTTCCAAGCCAAAATCACAAGTCAGAGGATTCCACATCTTGTGTGAAGGCTACTTTGATGCTAACGAGTTTAGTTAATAGTTATTTTCTTAGTTTTGATTAGTTATTGACTATAAAAGGTGTGGGTATGAAAGGGACTTCATTATGTTAACAAGAACAATCTTTTAGTTTTAATAAATTCTCTCTCTTTGAGAGTTCTTGCTCTTAATCTTAACTCTCAGCAATCAATCTTGATTGTGGCAAGTGATAGCATGAGTGAGTTATTGTGCATCATATCAATTACTTGCAAGTGTTATTTCCTTTTTTTTTCTTAGTGTGCCATATCTAAGGTAAGTAAAAGGTTTTATTTTCTTTTCAAGAAATCCTAATTCTTATCTTAGACTTAGGGACTCGATTGGATTAATTAGTATTAATCCTTAGATACCTTAGTGATTGTCCTTCTAGGCATATCATCGGAGTACTAGTGCTGTCAATGTAGTACCCCGATAATCTTTGTATGACGTTATCCCTATTGGAGTTGCACCTAAAGATGATTAGAGGTAGATCTATAAATAGACTCATAGACTCTTGAACTCACGATTCTTGAACTCTTAGATGCTGTGGAGTACTCAACATCACATATATGTATTATATATAAAAAGTGTGTAGCTAGGATATTTAGTTATCCCTATGTTAATTGCTAGACTTAAAAGTAAAGATAATAATTAGTTGTTGGATGCATTAAAGTTAGGCTTGTATGTGAATGATTTGTGTTTGCTCACGTGTTTATGTTTGTGGTAGTGCCATATTGGGTTGTTGCTCTTTTTTTTTTTTTAATCTTTTTCATGTACAAGTAATAATGTGTTTACTGTTGCATCGCTAGTTGCAACTAGTTAGCAGATTTGGGAAATGACACTAGTATTGAAGACTTTCCAATTGAGGAGTAGAGGACATGTAATGGGTTATGTTTAGTTGGTGCGAGTAGTAACACGTATTTATAATCTATTAGTAACACTTTGTTTTGATGTATAATTCTTATAGTATTGGTAGGGTAGATTTTCTTTGAATCAACTGATAGATGAATCTACATAGAAATTAAGGTGGCATTATGTGATAGATTAGGAATCCATGTATGTATTTTGATATTATTATAATTTATTGCAACAAAAGATAGATTATGGAGCTAATTGTGAGGTTTATGGTGGATTATAACAGATTTTGAGCTTTCCTGTTTCCATAATTAATATGGACACACGATAGATTGTAAATACCCTTAAATTTAGGGTGTTAAATAAACCTTAATGCAATTTTGACAAGAAAGTCCCTCTTTAGGACGAAAGATGTAAATATCAACATAGACTAGGTTTGGTCTATGAGTCGATTTGACCTGGCACCAACGAACATGATCCATCGACCTTATTTGGTCCTGTAGGTTATAATCTATCGAAGACCTAATGGGTTACCGGATTGGTAGCTATTTAATGTATCTAACCGCCAACCTACTAGATAAAAAAAAAAAAGGAAAAAAAAAACACTAGAAGCAAGAATAAATACAAAGAAGAAATAATAGTTTAAACTAATTTCATGTGAATAGTAAAATTAATTATCTATTAAAAACATTTAATGCATTGTTGTTATTTACAACATATGTAATAAATACATTTAAAATTAAACCTCATTGATTTATATAGACTTCACACCAAAACAAGTTTCTTAATATTGTGAGACTTATTTTTGCCTTTATGATGAGTTTTATAATCCCACATTGTTAAGTTTAATACTAAGGGTCCATTTGCTTGTGTATGAATGAATGTATACCTAAAATAATTACTTTAATAAATAGGCTAGAAACTATTATTCTTAGGCCTAAAAGTAAAAATTTTGTTATTGTTAACTCGAAATTTGTTTTTAGTTTTATATATTTTTTATATTTTTAATTTTATGATTTTAAATAAAATTACTTCTAAAATTACTTTTTTTTTATATTTTTTAATAGAGTAGACAATTTAATAGGTTATGAACTGGCTTATGAATTGGTGGGTGGCCCAAAATTAACCTGATTCCAAGCCACTCTAGATCGAACCTCTAACTTGATGGGTTTAAGATGGGTTCCACTTGTCTCGATGTTTAAGAAAAATAACATGTATAGCATCATGTGAGTATAAAAGAGATTACACCTGCATGCACTTGAAAAGATTATAATAGCGGCTTGATGGAAAATATCTTTTGAAAGTTGGACAAGGTACCGTATTAAACGCTTTCAAGTGATCGTCTAAGTACATTTCAACTAACTTAAAAAAAAGGTAATACCTAGTGACACAAACCAACACAATTTCCAAATATAGAGAAGGTTGTTTTATGAGATATTTACCAATACCAAGATTGTGTGAATATAATTAGAGAGATAATTTTAGAGAAGGAATGGGGACAATGAAACTTTTATAGTCTCGATGGCCTTCTTAATATAACATTTCTCAAGGTTAGCTTGAGAAGTTCAATTTAAGACACTATATCAAGTTTTTTCATCATTTCAAATACGGTAATTTAGTTGACACACAAGATATGGAGAATAAATTCAAGTCCAAAAGAGAAAAAATAAATCGGTTCCCTATGAAAAATCTTTTAATATAGACGAAACTAATTTGTTTTATCGGTTACAAGCTAATCAATCCTTGTAACAAAGTAACTTGAAGGAAGAAAACAAGACAAAGAAAAGCTTACAAGTGTTATTTGTTACAATGAGAATGGCTCAAAGATATTCCTTTTATGGATTATTGGAAAGTATGCAAAGCTATATTACCTTGAAAATGTTAACATAAGCAGCTTGAATTGTTAATATTATACTAACAAAAGAGCATGGATAACTAACTTGCTTTTTGACGAAGTGTTCGTCGGCTAGACAAAAAACGCTTGTTAGAAAAAATTTTGTTGGTGGTAAATAATTATTTCACCCATCTAAGAAATATTGAAGAGATATGAAATTTTGATTTTTTTTTTCTTTTTTGTCATCTAACATGACATCAGAACTCCAATCATGTGACGGTGGGATAATAAGAACTTTCAAGATACACTACTGCAGGAGGTTTTATCATAGGGTATTCAAATTCTATGAGTTAGGACAATATGATCTAGAAAAAAGATTAATGTTTTATATGCAATCAATCTTGCAATGTCAACTTATAAGATGAATGCTCAACAGGAGACATTAATATATTGTTTTTGACACTGTGAAGTTACTGGAGAGATGAAGCAGCATCAAGGAACTTAGATGGAGCAACTTCTAAATAAGGCATTCATGGGCTTAGAAAATGATTAACAATCTTAGTTACTGTTATAAAATGAATGTCAATCACTTGTTAGATTACTCGAGTGACAATGATGGATTTCAAATGTCCAAAGCTTAGAAGAAATTGTGACTAGTCTCATTAACAATCATCTTTAGGATGACATCGAGCATGATTTTGTATACAAAAGGAAGCACTCATCATTACAACAACTCTTCACAATTTCTTGTTGCACATTGAAAATATTACTCAATGCATATAAAATTGGCCAATTCTAATCACGATAAATTAAAGGTTAAAAGGTCCAAAAAAAGTTGGGAAAAAAACAGAGATGAACATCTTTGTTTAACTTCCATGTCTGATCACTAGACCGCCTTGACCACTAGTTATCTCAAAAATGTGTAATTTCATACCTAATTGAACTTATTATGTATTTATAAGAATATATTTGGTTGGGCTTAAAAATGTCCACTTCAACTAACACACATGCATTAGACCTAAACTTATCCTTTAAGTCTTTTACGAATTCAAACATAGTTCCCTTAGTTGGATATCATGTAGAAGGCTCATTGTTAAAGTCCTAGCAATGTAGGATAATAGATCACCAAACTATAATACCAAAAAAGCCAAACGACATTTCCTTTGTGGTGTGGAAAAAAAAAAACCAATGAAACCAAAAAACTGAATTGAAATTGGAGAACTAATCCAAAAAATGTCGTTAACCGGTCCGTTAGTTTTGATTTAAGATTACAATTTTTATTTTTTTTGGTTTTCGGTTTCGATTTCAATTTGTAGCCATAAAAAAACCGACGGTTAATGGTTAATCATTTTAATATTTATAAATATATTATAGATATAATTTACATATACATATAATTATTTTTTAAAAATATATGCATATAATTTATGTAATATACAAATAAATAGATCATAGTGAAGGGTAATATTGTAATATATAATTTTTAAGAGATTAATTTTGTCATGTAACACATAGAATTGGACTTGACAGAAGTTCTTATGAAGAATCGGGAAAGGAGGCGCAAGGTCGGCTCTAAGCTGTCGGCCTTGGTAGTGAAATCCGTCGGCTTACAAAGAGATTTTTCACCCTTTCGTGTTAAGCTGCCCCTGAGCCGCCATCCTCATACTAGCCTATATTTTCACGAAAAATAACATCTTTTCTCTGTGTGCTAGGATTTCCCAATTCCTATATATTGTTGTAGGTGTTTTGTTCATTCCTCACATCTTTTCCTAAGCTTAAACCCTAGGTAAGTGTGGTCCTTTCTTATCCTTTCAACAATCTTTTCGTATGATATCTCTAGTAAAGGTTATTTCTTTGATTTGAGGAATCAAGTTGGTGGAGACAACTCCATTGGAGATCAAAACCTTAAGTTGTGATTGGCAATTTGGTCCTATAATCAAGAAGGCGTGAAATCCGAAGCTTTAGGTAAGTATGAAATCGTTCAATTCTTGTTATTTTAAAGATGAGATCTTTCCTGATAGTTGATTTATTGTTGATTGAAGATTTTAGGGTTTAGAGGAATTGTGGAGAAATCTGTGCTTTTGGGGTTTCGTTAGGGATGTAAGCGGGACAGGTCATTAAAGAGTACCCAACCGCCCAATCTGCTAAAAACCTTATAGCGTTTTCGGAAAAAAAAAAAACCTGATAAGTTATCAGGTTGGGTTTGGGTTTATTATATAACCCATTGGGAAAACCTGACCCGGCATAAATTTAAATATAAAAGAATTCAAAATACTAAGTTATTAAAACAAGGATCACATTTATATTCTATGTATGTGAAAATAAGTGGAAATGAAGTGTTTGTGTCATTTTATATGATATTATTGTCTACAATTCATTCTTTCAATATAAGTGTTTGTATCATTAATAACTTAAAACAAAATTTTTTCTTTTTCTTTTTTTTTTTAAGAAAAAAAATGAAAATCTTGGGGTCGGGTCAAGTTATGGGTTCCTTAAAATCCCATTAGGTCGGGTTTTGGGAACGATAAAAAAAACCCGATAGGGT
The DNA here is from genome assembly GCA_024138025.1 of Combretum micranthum. NCBI lineage: Eukaryota > Viridiplantae > Streptophyta > Magnoliopsida > Myrtales > Combretaceae > Combretum > Combretum micranthum. The sequence continues at coordinate 2,006,171 of JAMXBD010000077.1, forward strand.
TTTTCTCGGGTTCTGGGACACCCATTAAGAATCGGGTCGGGTTCAGGTTTCAAAAGACCCATTCCAAACCCGCCTCGGTTGCATCCCTAGGTTTCGTTGTCTAGTGATCCTAAAAGAAAGGTGTGTGGATCTAATGTTGTAAATTTGATGTTTTAGATTATGAATTTTAGTGTTAGGGTTTAATTGTGAATGTGAAATCGAATTTTGATTTGATATATGTTGATGATCAGGATTCTAGTGAAATTAGGATTTTCTAATCTTTTTAAAGATTTGTTGATATTGGAGTTTTGAAAGTGAAATCAAGTACGACATTACCTTGTTTGTTGTATGTGCTTGTAGGTTTAGATTTACTTGTTGTATGTGCTATAGGTTTAGAATTCCAAATTAACCTAATTTTATTTGGCTTATTAAATTGTTTTGCTGCTTGTGTTTGGCTGCGGTTAATAAAAACCACGCAGAGTATGATACTAATACTGCAACTTGATGATCCTTGTGTGGCGTAGTCCCTAGTGGAGTTACACCTGAAAATGATTATGGTAAATTAGGAGTCATGCCAGCTTAATTGTGGTATCAACGGTAGGTGGATAGCATCCAACACTAATATATGTATAAAAAATATTTCGTATAAAACTTATTTTTATAGAGTCATGAGTTACTCTGGGTTTAGGATTAGTTGCAAATGGTTCTAAACTGTGTTAGTTGGTGGCTAATTAAAGATATTAAATTGTATTTGCTGCATTAGGTAATGGGGTGTATGTGATATTTCATGATGCCTGTTCATGTGCATGTGTTTATAGTTTAGTGTGCGGAGTGTTTTCACTCATTCATTTATTTTTTAGGTATAGGTGGAGATGAGGTAGTTTATGTCTTATTTGCGTATGATATATATGTTGATCATAGAGATGGCGATAGTGGACTTGATTATCCAGCTGATGACCAATAGATGTTGAGCATGGGAATTAGGAGAGAGATGTTGAAGATCTTTATGAAGTTATATTTGAGAATGTTATTAGCTATATAAAACTTTATGAAACTAGTTTATTAGGTTTTATTAGGTTCTATTTGGTTTTGATAATATGTAGTTTTGGATTCTAATAGTTCATGTTTTTCAAAGAGATTATTTTATGTCATGTTTTAAAGTAACCGGGTGTGATCTTGGTGATTATCTTTTGATATATTTGTGAATTAGTATTTCATAGCCATGGCGTATTCTTACGAAGAGAATGACATATGGCGGGTTGTAATGTCTTCAGGTTAAGGCGTTACAATTTATATATGTTAATGTTCTTTAGATTTTGATTAAAGTACCATATTATGTCTTATATTTGATAGGAGTTAATGTGGTAATTGATTTGGTTTGATTTTGTTGATGATGACACAACCAAAAGCTTATTTTTCTCCCTTTTCTTTAATTTGATTTTCCTTTTTTTAGCCCTTGTAATATGTATAATACTTTAAAGAAAAACTCTATGATAAAGGATAAAAAATAAGATTTGTTGAAATGATTAATTTGATTTGTTTAAACTATTACATTAAATGGTTAAATACTAAAAACTAAAAAAAAGGTAGCATCTTAACGGTTAATCGTTATAATGGACTTGTTAAGGATTGGAAAATTAAAAAACCGATAATTACTATTAGGTTAAAAAAGTAGGCCACGGATTGGCTACCCGAACTCTAAACTTCTCTACATTTCTCAAACAAAGAACTCACAACTAGACCAAGAACTCTTCAAATTGACATGTGGGTTGATATGAAAAATTATTAAACATAAAATGTATTAATTCAAGAATTTTTATTTTTCTATAAAAATTAAAGAAATAATTGCTTTGTAAGTAATCAAATGGAAAGGTACAAGTAATCAAATGAAAAGATAGGGAGATATTGAGATTTGTACTCCCAAGGATCGTCTCCAACTTGCATTTCACGAACCCCTTATGCACAAGTGAAGGTTCAAATTGCCACTCGGAAGATTTCACATCTTCAACCAATCATGGCCACATCAAAGGTAAAAGCAATTTTCCAAGAAGAGGACCATTAAAATTTGCACATAAACATTCTCACAAACACTTTCATGTACATCGTCATAGCTATCCTATGTAGAAAAAAATGTTAAATGTTTTTACAAAGAGAAATAGAGAATTTATTTCCTAGCAAATGAGCCAATGTCAAATGGCTTTGGTGAGCAACATTAAAAAAATATACATCAATTTTGATATATCATATATTTTTCTCTTTTTATATTTATAACAATGGAAAAAAAAAAAAAGAATTTTATAGTTCAAATGAGCTTACTTATTCTCACTTTAGATTTCCTATATCTATCATTGCTTTTATAAAGAAGATCAAAGCTCTAACCAATAACATCTAGACGATTGCTCAAGCACGGATCTTCTTTAAAGCTCATAAATTCTTTATCTCCCATTTTATTACTTCTTAACCATTATTTAAGAAATTTGTAATTCATATGGTATTATCCTCAATATGATTGCTCTTTGATTTTAAGGTTGTAAGCAACAATAGAAAGGAAGTTAAACATAGAAAACCCTTTATCGAAAAAGACATCTTTTTTTCCTATCATTTTTGCTAACTCTGCCTCTTTCTCAACAACTTTACGTTTTTCATTGGCAATTAAGACCTACAAGAAGGCAACTTTCTACCTCTTCCAATTGCTCAAAATTGTGCCTTATGCTATATGAAATTGCTAATTTTGTAATACGCGCACTAATTATCTCAATATCTGAAGAATCACGAGTGCATTCCCTCTGAAGGGCATTCTTCATCTTCTCATCTGTATGCTTGGAGAGGAAGAAAGAAGAAGAGAGTCTCACATCCCTAATTTCTTAATAGTAACCCTAGTATATGATATACAAGTGGAGAGCCATACTTGAAGCTATTAAATCTATTAGGTATAAGTGGGCTAGTATGTGGACTAAGATAATTTGTTAGGCCTAAATGCTTTTATTGTGAAGAATAAAGTAATAATTAATTATTGTGATTATAGTTATAATTATTAATAATCCTATTTAATAATAAAATAATTATTATAACAATAAAATAAATAGATTTTCTTATATTGGATGTGTGCCAATATTCTATAGTAACAATAAAATAAATAGATTTTCTTATATTGGAGACGTGGCAATATTCTATAGGTAGAAGGCAACACGTCAACAAACAACCTAAATGAACTGAAAAAATGTTTAGATTGTTAATTGGATATTCAAAATTGTTGTATAGAAAAGAATAGAAAAAAATTACTATTGGAGAGTTTTTTAATGAGCGATTACAGAATTAAAAAAAAAAAAATCAATTACTTATTCAAACTAGTGAATTTCTTTTAAGGTTGTGATAATTATAGAATAGAGACCTTCTGCATCTCCAAAGAAAAAAATGTTTATCTAAGTAAGAGACAGACCGCCTTGAAGAAAACCCATATACAATTTGAAATCATATGAAAAATGCTTTTAAAGCCATTTTTTAAACAATTATATGTGTGTGTGAGGGATCCGCTATTAGTTATATGATGATGCTTGATTCATTCTCCATTTGTCCTATTTGACCAAACTATATATACGTATGCACATACATACGTAGACATAAGGAGAGTTAACGGTTCATTGGGAGAAAATTGTCAAGGCACTTGTTCATAGGTTATACCAGTTGAAAATTGTTTTTGATGTGGGTGATGAAGAATAGAATAAGTCGAAATTATTGAGGATTTATCATATATTATATGTTTTATGTATAAATAAATTATAAGTATTAATATAAATTTGAATATAATAATGATATTTATAAAATTTAGATGATATTTTTTATAGAAAATGTTAATTATTATAGATGTATTTAAATATGATCAATATTTATTTGTTACTCATATATATATACACACATTTGGTATATATTATTTAAATTTTTTTGTTTGGGTACATTAAGAGAGAAAACAATAAGGGAAAAAAAAAATAGAAAATAGAAATGTGAACGGCTTCAAACGTTTTGCTATGGCTTTTTTATTAGGTGATCTTTGCATTGACTAAACGTTAAAAATAGGATATGCATGTAGCAAGTTGCCTACTTACGTCGTCGGACTCTTCTTTCGCACATGCAACATCCTTTATTTTATTGGAAAACATAAGCATGACGAAGAATATTGTTACAAAAGTCTATTTAATTTTTTCTTTTTTAAGGGACACCCCTGAATTTTAAATGCATTTTAATACTTCTAAATTTCTAACTTAATAGTGAAGGTTTTAATTATTTGGTGGCATAAACACAAGTTTATGAATTGACATAGAATGGACTCCCCTTCCCCAATGTTATTGTAGGTAGTTAGTGACGCAAAAGGAGGGGAAAGATGGGAAAAAAAAAAAAAAAAACCTTTAAGCTTACCTTGTTTTTATTAAATTGGCAAAATAAAGAGATTATTTATATCATTTGAAAGTTAAGGGTATGTTCACGTCAAAATCAAAATTTGGAGAGGTGATTTGTACTTTTTTCTTTAACATATACACACACGTTTTACTTATAATTGTGATTTTTTCCCCAATTTTACCCTTGATATTGAATACTTGAATTATTTTCTTTTTGACTCAAGATCCTCCATACAATGCATATTAGTGTCTGTTACATGAGACACGAGTATAGATAAAACTCCCTGGCTATGATATCTATCACTTTGCATTAAGATGTGTTTTAATAGTCATTGCCGCATCTTTAAGTGCAATTTGATTAACCAAGGGTAAGTTAATGCATTTACGATCCGTTCACTTGATATGAATAAGTATTCATTCCTTCTTCGTTAGACATAAAGCTGATATTACGGTGTTTACTTGAAAGGAATGATCATTCATAATGAATTGCTATTACGTAAAATGATGAATAGCAATCCATGTCTCTAATCCATGAATTGCTATTCAATGGTCTATTTTTCAACTTTATCATAAATACTCCTATCTTGAAAATAACACATATACAATGATCCTCTCTCTGTAATAAATACAAGAAGCATTATAAATATTTTATCTTTTACTCTAATAATTACTTGTTTTACTTTTTACACTAAGTGAACATTGTAATAGCCATTACAACATTATTACATTCCCTTTAAATTGGAATTCAATTCCTCTCTTATTCCATTCAACGAAGTGAACAGGTTATAAGTATCTAACTATACTACATTATCTTTTTGAGAAAACGAAAAACTTTTCCTATTTATTTCACTGAAAGGTATGATGATAAAAATATGTTGAAACAATTGATGGATAAATAAATTTAAAGGTTTAAAAATGTGAAAACAATTTTTTTAATGTGTTATTGCCCCCACTATATAAAGAATAAGTCACCCTCAAATGTATTGTTAAATCTTTAGTTCATATGTCTCAAATTAGTAAAACCAACAAACTCGGCTAAAAAATGTACAGTTCTATCATGTTTAATATGTAGACTCACAGCTCTAGTCTCTATTACAAGAAGACAGAGTTAAGGATGAGGAATTGGATTGATGGTTCCCTTTGTCAGTTCCATTTCTATAAATTATGAGCCCTAAGATGTCCTTTAACAAAAGTTATAATAAATGAAGCTTTCTACAATCACTATAAGAAAGTTGATCTTTAAAAATAGAAATTCTGCAACAGAAAAAGGTAAAACATGATATATTCTATAAATAGAATCAGTGATGATGATTTTTGTGACAAGATTTTACGTTTTGAGATAGAAATTTTATCTCTAAAGCACATTTTTCTAGTAGTGAATTGATACGAAACTTCTTATTTTCAAGATGCAATACATTTTACCGTTTTTATATCATCTGCCAATTTCTTTTTAAACAAATCTGACCATTCTAGTCAAGGCAAAATTATTAGAAGTGAGGTTTGTCTAATTCAAAAGGGTTAGCGTCATAAATGGTATATGAACTTTAGTAAAATATGCAATCAAATATCTAAATTATGAAAATTAATCAATTTAATACCTAAAAGAACATTTTTATACACTTATAGTATCTTCGTCAAATTAACTAATATCATGGTGTTGTTAACTAATATAACAAAGATTATTGGCATACACATGGAAAATAATTTTAGGTATTAAATTGTTTAATTTTAAAGTTCAAGTATTAAATTGATCAATTTCAAAACTTAAGTATCTAATTGCATATTTTGCCAAAATTTAAATGTGATTGGCAACATTTTCCCCAAACAAAATCAAAGTATAGTATTAAGTAAGTGGTGCAACTAATGAGATTTATAGTAACAAACCTAATGGTGGTAGCTTTTGCTGTTGCGTGTGTGCACACACGCATGTATACTAGGCAAAATCTTTGAATTAGATTGTGGTAGTTTGAGATATATGTTGTTGTTTAAGTAGTCTACGGGTTTACTTTTAATTTGTTTTGCTTGATCTGCTCTTCTTTTTCGAACACATCTAGAATGGTGCTAAAAACCTTATCCGAAGATATAGTAGCTATTATTAGTGCTGATTAAGAGTTTAGCTAGGTTTAGGGAAACCTTGGAGAGATTTAACTACAAAAAGATAAGAAGAGTCTGTTGTTTGGCTTTTTTTGATAAATACAGATATTTTTTTCAAACTTTTTTTAACGAATAATTTATTAAGAAATAGATATAGATAAAAAAAAATTGGCAGTTTTCATCAAAAAATTAAATAGATTAAATATAGATAAAATATATATGTAAATTGGATATATTTACACGTATCATTTTGGAAAAGATACAGATACAGATGAAAAATAGATCATAAAAATAGACCATCCAAATAGACCCGAAGTATGATACACATATATTTGTATGGTGACATGGAATTATCATTCACGAACAAAAACAATTGCACCTTTTAACGTGGCTAAAAGAACTGGAGGAACGAGTTCAAATAGAAGAAATTCTCATGATATATATATATATATATATATATATCTCATATTTGATACCTAATTTTTACTATTTTTTTAATAAATACCTAAAATTTGAAAATGTCAATTTACTATCTATAAACTTTTCAAGATTATATATGCTATAACTGAAAAAACAAGTAAAATTTAGATAATTAATTGAAAAAATAAATAATTAAGTACTAAATTGATATTTTAAATTTTAGGTAATTAATTAAAAAAATAGACAAATTTCATATATCAAACATAGACAATTACCCATCATGTGTTTCTCTTGATGCTTGAGGGTGTTTGACTTTGGCAAATAAGGGATTCCGATATTCCATGATATCAAGACTGTTTTCAAAACACTATATAAAATTATTGGTTCAAGACGAAGAAGAAACTAAAGCCACGAAATTGGTTCTTTGACCTACTTGGGCGGTTTTAAGACAACCCATGGCTTTACTTTGTATCTTTGCTTCTTTTATTAAATCTTTTAATTTTTGTTTTCTATACTCTTGTAAGAAAAAATATTTATAATATATATATATATTTTCCCTTTTGCAAAATGTTTTCTCATTTATTTTGTTAATGCTATTCAAGAAGATGTGTCATCATATAATTGGTTATTTTGTAGAATGACACACTGAATAATATGATAAATTTATCAAAAAATACTAAGAAAAAGTGTATGCGCGTGTGCGTGTAACAGGGTAGAAAAAACAATGGCAAACCCTAAGGATGAATGTTAGTGGTTTCCCACGGCTATAAGGTGGCTAGTAACATCATTTTCACTTGATGGGATCTTGATCAGCATATGGTAGTAGGTGACGAGTCATCCTCAAAAATAAAATAAAGAAAGTATTTAAAAACATGTAAAATTACCATCTAACTCAATTGGGATTGTATGAGTTTTTAAACCTTTTTTTTTTTCTAATTTTATCTTAGAGTGATTGACAATCACCTATCGCATTAGAATCACATAACCCTTTTGATAGTCGGCTACCTACTATCATAGTAGGTTGCGATATATCATGTAAGAAACAACACTATTAAGCTACCACTTCGAAAATGAGGGATGGTTTGCTTGATACCCTATGCAGTGGCCAATTATATATCCTTATCTTTAGGGTTTCCATTAATATATCTATTTAGAAGCATTTGTTACTTTTTATTTTTTGTGATTTTTTCCTTTTTTTTTTTCTTTTTCAAAGTTTTCTTATAATATATATTATTTAATTAAATATAGCAATATAATTATTATACTAGATTTAATTTTTTGAACTACCTTCAGTTGTATTAACAAATAATTATATCATGATGTGTTTAACAAAATTAAATTAAATCATTTTTCGTTTCTTATGATAAAGTTCTAGAAATAGATATGTAAAAATAACAATCTTTAGTAATTGAAAGTGACCAACTTAGAAATTCGTTGGGTGATTTGATGGTAACGATGCATATGAACTAAACTATGTCGTTGGTCAAAATATAAAAGCACAAAACTAGTCCTTTTCTGCATGATGCAACGAGAATACTTGTATATAGAACGAAAATACTAGGAATTTTCGCATGCCTTCGTGTTATTCTTGCTTCATTTTCCGCGTATTTTCAGATAAGTGAAAAAAATCAGGAAAATTACAATCTCAATTTGCAGACAACTTCACGATAATTCCACTATCTTAATGAAGATGATATGACATGGTATTATTAATTGTACTGTGATTTCTCTAGATTAGAAGCTGAAACAATAATCTATTACATATTGTACATTGCATGACCATATTTTTAGGTCTCATCAAGGGATTTGAAATAAATTATTCATATATAGCATCAATTGTCGGCATAGTCTAGGGTATGTTTGGATAGTGATGCGGATCAAGAAAATTACAAGGAAGATATGATAGATTTTATTTTATTGGGGTAAATTTGATTTAGTTATTATTTATTAGATTTAATTTTATTAGAATTTGATAGGATTGATATCTTATTGATGTAGGACAATGTAAGGAATAGCTCTTATACTAAATTTGATGTAGGACAATGTGAGAAATAGCTCTGTACTAAATTTGATATAGGATAGCAGAGATTTGATTTAGTTATTATATCTCTTTTTTATTAGATATGATTTATTAGAATTTGATAGGATTGATATCTTATTTTAAATATCAAATCTTTTAATTTAGATATTATTTTATCCTATATATAGATAGATATTGTAATAAAAATGATGATAATGAGTGATTAAGATTTTGAATAAAATAATTTCTTTTCAATGGTGTGATGCCCTTTCTTTCCATTAATGGTGTGAGGTCATCATAAAATTTATCATGTGATGTGAGGCCATACAATTGAACAGTGGTGTGAGACCATCAAATCAAAACTTTCAGGTAGTGTGAGGCTACCAAACCAACTATTTATTTTTTTATGTAATTTATTTTTTGCTTGTGCTATCCTACATCAAATAGCCTGTCTTTTCATTGGTATCCGTATATATATTTATATGTATCGGTCTGTTTGATCGGTTTAAAAATAAAAATGTTTATTTTTTATTAGTATCTATTTTTAATAAATAATTTGTTTTTGACAAACAACAATGATAAAAAGATGAAGTCAAAATGACAAAAAAATGATGAAACAAACAAACCAATCTAAATTAGGACAAAAGATTGAAAATGTGATATATACTAATATATATATATATATAAGTAATCATTAATCATATCTTATTATACAGAAAAGATAATAAGTAGTTTCTAGAATAATACCTATATTTGTTGAAAAATTATTAATAGTTATACATTACTTATATATTACACATAGCATGTAGTACCATTAAAGTTTTTTTTTTTATAAATTATTTCTTTTTTTATTGTACATAGTGATGAACTACTTTAAGATATGTCAAGTTAATATAAAATAATTGGTAAATTAGGGCATGACATCCGGTGATCAATGAAACTTTTGCATTCGAATTTTTCACCTAATCATCGACTTGATGGCAGTAGGAGGCTAAGAGCAACAAAAGTCATGGTCAATTGATCTGATATTCCTCAATTCAGTCCCAATTTGAAAAAAAAAAAAAGAAAAAAAAAACATTTTCCTTTTCCCATATGTTTTCTAAATTTGAATAGCATACAATTTAATTTAATTTTTAGCTGGCCAAGTCGCACAGGACAATTGAAGCTGACATACCAGTCGGTATAATTCAATTTGACAATTTCAAGGTAAGTACAAATTTTATACTTTCATTCACCTCGTGCCTTACTCATGCAGTACACACACGCGCACACACGCATATTTAAGAATTATGTCATTACCGTCTAAGGAATATTCGACGATTCAGTGAAACAGTTTAAGCCATTATAAAATTTGGTAGTATCTGAATTGTATAAAAATTTAATTTAATATCTAAATTTAAAATTATTAATTTAATATTTAATCAATTTTTTTCGTAATTATTTTACTATAATTTTATCATCGTTTGCTTTTTTATAGATATATAAGAGATAATGTATTATTGAATTTTTATTAATGCTCCTACTATCGTCTAGCGCTGATAACTACAAAATGTTGATTAAATATTAAATTTGACATTTCAAAGTTAGTATAAATTATTTATTTATTTATTTTTTTTGCAACGTTACATTTCCCCAAAATCCATAAACCATTTCTACCTAACCCATTTAAAATATTTCTTTATATGTTGAGAATTGGACTTAAGCTCAAATATCTCACAAAAATCTTTTGTGGGGGGTTAAATAAATTTTTCAAATATTTTAAATTAAGGATATTTGAAAAAATGGTCTAAAACAATTGGTCTAATGCACATTCACCACATAAATTTACATATAAATATTGGTCGATTCGAATTCCCTTTTTGGATTGTGTTCGTATCAATCACGTATATACATTTAATGTGATGGAACAAATTTTCACTATTACATATTAGTTCTTTATCCAAAGCTTAAATATTGTTTGCGGCATGAACAGTTGAGGTGCTCCACATCATTTCCCATGCTCAATGCCTGCTTTTACTCTTCATGATGGTAGTTATGTCCATATAAAATTTATCCCAAAAAGTTTTGTGTTCATCTTTTTTTTTTTTTTTTTATAATAAATGTCAAAATAAATCAATACTAAAGTAAAAAGAGAATATTAAGGTATTGTATATATAAATAACAAGTTGATATGAACCTAAAGATCCTAAATAAAGGATTTTTTGAATAAATATCCTTAAAGGAGTGGCAATTTTAGAGAGTTCATATGACACTTAAGAATTTTAATTAAGGTCCTTACTATTGTATATGGCATAATGTTTGAGATAGTAAATATGTATAACAAATTTACAAGACGTGATTTGAACTCCTTGGAGCATGTATAATTAAAGGACATCACTGTCCGGTGTGGTTATAGAACCGAACCGAAATTAGAACCATAGAAGCCAATCCGGTTCTCGGTTCTAAGAAATCAATTGTTCGCTTGATTCATTTTTAATTTCTTAGTATTAACTAGTGATTTTTTAAAAGAAATCAAATAATTTTACTCCATTTAAGTAATAGATAAACTAAAACAAATTTTTTATTTGAAATAAAATTGAGCTTAAGAATAATTGTCTTTAACCATTTGTTTAAGAATCATTTTGAGTTATGTTTTGTTTATATATTGTATGTCCATTCTAGTTGCAATGTGGAATTACAAAATATTTAAGATACAAACAAGTTTACAAAAAAATAGTTGCAATAAAAGTTCACTTTGATTTGATGTCTACATAAATTCAAAAACACATGTTTTAAAGTATATTTATTACTTGTGTTGTTATTAACAACACATTAAATACTATAAATAGGAAATAAATAAATTTACCTTATTAAAATAGTTTAAATATTTGTTTTTATTTATATTTTTTTCTTCTTTTTTTTCTTTTTCCCCTTTTCCTTATTTTTAATTATTTTTTGTTGTAAATCGAATGAAACTAGGTTCAATGAATATTAAATTGATGGTCATGACCTAATTGGTCATATGGTTTGAAGGCATAATTCGGTCATACCTGCCAGAATCAAATCTCTAGCATAATTCCATATGTAAAGGCTTTTTTGAAATTCTTTACCATTGTGGTATTGTCTTTTAACTTTTGTGAAATCTTCCATGAAAACTTAAAAAATCCCAAAAGTTGTCATGCATTTCTAATTTCTTGACAAAAGTCATAGGAAATATATATTTAAGTAATAATTAAAAAATAAGTTGATATAATCCTTATAGACACTAAAATGAAGGACCTTAGATAAAGTAAGGAGATCCTAAAGGAGATGAAGTGTCTGAAGAACTTGACAAAATTCTAATAAACCCTAAATGAAGTCTTTATCTTTGAACATATTGTCCAGAATCTCTTTACTTTATCCAAGGTCCTTGGGTTTGTTGGGGTTATTTAATATCTTGAATATTATATACTTGTTTTAATTGGTCTATTTTCAACTTAGTACAAAATTTAGTAAAACAATCACTTTCTAAGGTGTTTTTATGAAGGTCCCATATTTTAAGGATCTGATTATAATAGTAAAGAGATCAACAAGTAAGATTTTAATATAGGGAATTGTGTCAATAACTTCCATTACATATACAATATGATATTCTTCATTTTAGAGTCCTTATGTGCCGTTCAATAACATAAAAATGATATATTTATTTTGACATTGATCACAAGTTTGATAAAACAAAATAACTTTTTGGGATCCTTCATAAAGATTTTAGATTTTGTAAGGGCATTTGTTACTTTTGGTAAATAAGAATGGTTAGAATTAGATGAAATGGAATCAAAGCAGTAAAATGGAATGAGGAACTGAATGAAAAATCTATTTCTGATTTGGTATATTGCATAATGGAATGCAATAAATGTATATTTTAAAAGAAAAAAATCTTAATAATAATATGTATAATAAACATGATTGGAAAAAAAATGCAATGAAGTAATCAACATTAAAGAGAGAGGAAGGAATTGCTATTTGCTTTTGAGAAGGTAGAATTGAATCCCCTCAAAGCCAAAAAACTCTTTTAAAAACACTTTTACATAAGTTCTCATGACATGAATAATTCATTACCTCATTGTTTTAAGTAAAGCTTCTGTTACAGTTTTTATTTAACAAAATGTTAATTAATAATGAATTGCCAATCAATGATTTATTTCCAACTTTTTTCATAGATACTTTTATCTTGAAAATTTCATCTATAAAATTATCCTCTCTCTGTAATAAAATCAAGGAGCATTATAAATATTTTATTTTTTATTTCAATAATTACTTGTTTTATTTTTACACCTAGTAAATATTATAATAGTCATTATAATCCTATTTCATTCCTATTGAATTACAATTCAATTCCTCCTTATTCCATTCAACAAAGTGAATGAGTTGTCAGGGGTATTTGGCTTGCATAAATTTGTGAAAATGAACCTGACAAAAATCCTAATTTCTTATTTGGATTTGCCATGAGATATAGATAACAAAAATTAAGAATACAAGACAATTTTAAAGAAAAATAATACCATATGGAGGATTAAACAAATCTTCTTATCTACTTAGCAACTCAAATTTATAGATACTTGAACCTTTTATTACATTATTTTATGTAATTGTTATCTCAAACAATAGATAGCATAAAAGTCATTATCTAATATCGTGTATCCAAACATAGTACAAGTGAATTGTGCTATCTAATATTTTTGTTTTGTGTTCTCCATTTTCTCTAATTTTTATAATTCTTACAACCAAATGCTACCTTAAATATAGGAATAGAAATTGATAGAATAGTGATCCATTCCAAGTCATTCCCATGTACCACATGTGATATTACTCTAATGCTCAAAACCAAAAAAAACTCTAGTGTAGTGAATTGTTAATGACTTCCATTGCGTGAGAAAAGATTCAAGGTATCGGTATTTTATTATCGATATGAGTGATAAGCAAGTGTCAATGTTTTATGTAACATTTAACGTATCAGTGCATGACTTTTACAAAATTATTCATATATAATAATTTTTTGATATTTATATGCTGCTAATTAAATCATGTGGTGTGTCAATTGCACTAAACCCTTTCTTTCATTGTGCATGCATCAATACCTTATTGTAGTATTGAAAAATCTCAAAAATAGGTCTTTAATATAAGTAGTTATATTAACAAGTTCCACTGAACATGTTCTTGTAACTTTTAGATCTGCATCTATCTCCCTGATAATATAATTAATAATAATAATAAAAAAGTTCTACCATTTTTAAAATGCCATGAATAATTATGGAGGGACGAAGTCAGGCTTTTTGAAGAATTTAGAGCGTAATATCCATTAGTTTCAAAAGTAAAATTACAATTTCCGCCCCCCAACACACCCCCCACCCACCACCCCACCCCCCAAAAAAAAAAAAAAAAAAAAATTCAAAATATATTTGAAGTAAATTTAAGCACATAGATACACATTTGTTGGCTTAATATGTTACTTGGAAAATGAGTAGAACAGACTTAGTGACCCAATAAAATGTCGGTGACTTATTTAATCTGGACTTGTTTTTTAGTTATTCCAATTATAACAATTCCAAACCATACGAGTTTACAAATAAAGACAAAATCATGTTTGGAACAGGTTGCTTCGCTCGGGTTCCAGGCAGCAGTTGAAAGTGGTGGAAGGAGGGTAAATAGTGATTAAATCCATCACTTTACCGCGTTCTCTCTAAAAATAATTTTAAAAACTTGGCCAAATACTCAAAACGCTTCACCAGTAAAAGGAGGTTTTTTTTTTTTTTTTTTGCCAAAGTAGATACATATTTTTAATTTCTAACGTGTTATTTTTTTAATAAAATTATAATTAATATTAAAAATGTAATTTTTTTTATTAAAACCTTATCAAGTGTCTCAAAACATTAATTACCTAGATACTTATAAAACGTAAAAAAAAGTTTTGTTGCAATATCTCATCACAAAGAGTGCAGATGTTTCATTGGACAAGAGAGAAAGCAAAGAATGAAACAAAAAAAAAAAAAAAAAAAGGAATTAATCATAACGAATTCCCAAAAAATCAGCCAGTCATGTATTAACTTCATTTACGAAATATGAAAAACATATCAAAATTCATAATCACAAATCCATCACATTGTCGCTTAAAAATTAAAATAGCTGCCGAGGTAAACGAATTCAGAAGCTATAGGAATTGTGCTTTTTCGTCCTTTAGAGGGAACTTTTGGTGCCATAAAAGAAAAATTCTTATTCTTTGATACCCATTGCCTATCTTTCTTTATAGAAAGAATAAAGCTATGCCATTACTGGGAATAAGAAGCCAAAAAAAAAAAAAAAAAAAATGCACATCATTTCTACTTTTTTATTTTATTTTTATTCCATTCACTTTTTTCAGTCCTTACAAGTTGGAAATCGGTCTATTGGGAATGTGGATGTTTATATTAGATTGAAGTTATGATGCACTATCTTGTAGAAGCACAAATTTTAAAAGAATGTAGCAAATACCAAATGGTATAATGGGAAAGAGAGGAGGAGTAAGAGGTCACACAACTGATTTTATATGGAAACCCTAATTTGAGGAAAAAATGACTAACGGAAAAAAAAAAAAAGGCTAACATATTTAATAATATGAAAGGAGTTCTAAGACTGAAAAAAAAAGGAGGAAAAAAAAAAGAAAGGAGTTGTATAAGAGTCTATATGCATTATAAAGAACCTTGAAGATCCAACAAGACTCGGTAATTTATTTATAAGCAAACTAAAGTGTGAGACATTTTATCAAAAAAATCCTTATAAAACCCTTATTTATAATCTTAAATTATGGGTTGTTAGGATCACCGAAAGCACACAGGGAGCAAGTCTAGTCATAAGGCTCATAACTGTTATGTGTTTGAAATGATTAGTGGTCTTACTCTCAAAGTAGGAGACTTGGACTTGAATTGAAAGTTCTTCTCAAATAAAGGATCTTATTAGGCTATACTCAAGCTTAAAGGTTCGATCAAAATTTGATAGTCAACAATATTTATTTTTAAAAACATAAAAAATAAAAAGTCAAAGCAATCTAACTAAGAAAAATAATTTTTAATTGTACAATTACAGCTAAATTAAAAAATTTAAATAATTTGTGAACACGAACATTCCAATGACTATAATTTTACATTCATATAATATTCTACTTATAAATTATGCAATCTTAAAATTTTAAAAATCAATACTAGAATACTAATAGAGGCATGACAAAATGTTGTTATTATGTGGAAGCATACTATCCAATGAATAACAAAATTTGCATTTTGTTACCAAATAACATTTAGTTTGCAACTTATAAGCATTTTAAATTTTACATGGTTCCAATAGTTAGAGGACGTAGACAAGATCTTATTTTCAAATAAAAGTATATCTAACAAGCTTCTCAATAATATAAAATTTGCTAAAATCAGATTATCTCATCTAAAAGTTATGCATGGTTGAAAATACTAATACAAATAACTTTCTTTTATTATTTTAAATAATATATCAATTAATAAAAAACAAAATTTTAAGTTTCAATAAATTAATTAGTGAATAAATATTGAAATGTATCAACACTAAATTATAGATACTAGGATATAATCAAAATCAAAGTATAGACTCTAAAATACAAATATATATATATATATATATCGATCATTAACTTTCCCATAAATGGAAACACTAACTTAAAATTAAATTGAAAAAAAAAAGAACTAAATTGCTAATAATGAAAAAATATATACTAAGTTGCTAAAAATTGAAAGTACAAATACTTAATTTGTCATTATTTCTGTAATTTTAGCTATGTGCTCATTCTAACTTTAAGAATAATTTGAAAAGTCAATATTTTAAACTTTTGTGATTGACACTATTCCTAAGCTAACTTAGGTAGAATCCATCAACACTTGACTTGACATAGATAGATAATCCCTTCATTAAGTGAGCCGCGAATATTTATGAAGTTGAGTTGTTGATTGGATATGAAATGTGAATCTTAAGGAACATGTTGGACATTTGATAATTTGTATGTTATTGATGATCATACATATAGAAAGTAAGGGGAATTCTACGGTCCCATCATTAATTTTGATGGGATTGGTTCCGTCGACTATTTAATGGCTCACACCATACCCAACTGTGATCAAACTAGTGAAATAGTTAATATTCAAATTATATTTATTTTAATAGTTAGATGGTTGACTCGATAGTCCCAAAGAAAAGATCATAAAAGCTCCAATAACAAATATATGCTTCCTTATGTATAGGTACGTATGCCATATATGATGTATGTTGATGAATTTTAGAAATATGACATATGACATGTTTACTGAATATAGGAATAATTGATAATTTGGTAATATAAATAGAATTTAGATTTGACCATAAATAAATTACTATGCATATCTTGCTTTATTTGCTGATTAGATAGTTAAATATGGATAGGTATTTTATTAAGGGCTTGCATGAATAATTAGAGTAGTTTATAATAAGACATATTAATTATAATATGGGCAACGGGATTAGAAATGTAAGATAACCTATTAATACAGATAAGTAGACGACGCAACCGCGATGCGCGTACAAATAAAATAACCCAACATGTATAAATTAAATACATTATTTTAACAAGTTAAAAGAGGACAATATTAATTAGTCCTAGAAATTATCAAATTAGTTATAAATCATAATTACAATTGTATTTTCCATAGATAACTTCTCCATGTTGGGTAACTGTCATGCATAAATGTGGTATCAAAGCTTTAGATCGGTATATGCTAAAAAAGGATTAAATTATGTCTATTTAATCCTTATTTAATTATATTCGAACCCTATTTAATTTTCATGATTTCAAGTATATTAAAAATATTTTATACCCATATACTAAAAACATTAGATTAAAAATATTTACACTAAAGACACCAAAGCGGGTGGTTTTGCTTTAATAGTATAGATAAAGACCAACAATAATAACAAGGAAGCTTCTACGGTCCTGTTAATTTAACCATTAAAATAAATGTAGTAAATGGAATATTAACTATTTTAGTGATACAATCACGGTTGGGTATGGTATGAGCCGTTGGATGGTGGCGAGACGGGTCCTGTCAAAATTAATGGTAAGACCATAGAATTTTCCTAATAATAAAGGTATAACACAAAACTAATGTCATAAAGGATTTTGATGGATAATTAGTAATCCTAGGTCCCCAACTTACAATTAATTAAGAGTTGATTATTCATAAAATAGATCACTGACGGGTTAGTGCCCTCAAATCCTTAAACTAACTCAATCTTAAATAATTGATTAGACAACTTGACTAAATAAAATTGTTGACATAGAAACCAAGGAAATATTGCTTATTTACTCCTCAAGCTCAATGTATGCAAATGAGTTGGGCCTTGAGGTAGGATCCATAAACATTTAAACCATAACCCAGATAATTTAAATGATGAAAACCATGTATAAAATGGCTTAAGTTACTTAAGGCATTATCCTAGTATAAGTCTTTGAATTTATGAACAACTAATAACATTTGAGTCTTGGAAAAGGAGAAAAGGATTTGAGAATGGTTATTAGGAATGTAGTAAATGCGTGTTGCTTGCTAGAATAGAATTAAAGTCAGGCTAACACTTAAACTCAACTTAATTTTTTGTTGGTTGTTAGATAACTACTTGCTCCAGCAAGTGTTAGCCTTAGACTTGTTCATGAGATAGGTGCTTAAGCTCCTACGAATTACATGATATGACTCAATGGATAGTTGACAAGGAGCTCTAAGACCAAACAATCAGTTGGAGTTGGGATGAAGTTACATCTAGTTATGTAGGATTATGTGGTTGTGCATATAACATTGCAATGAACTTTGCTCGTCAATGGTTGGACATAAGGAGTGAGCTGGAAGAAACTACTTCTTTCTTTTTCTTTTATGACAAGTGCTTGAGGCTTATCAAACCCCCAATCTTAGTTCAAGACCTCATTCGTTCCCCGTTATTGTTTGATGGAAATCATCAGTAATCTTATGTCTGTTTAGTATTTTTGGGATGCTGTAAATGCTTGGAAGCATGACTTGTATTGAATTATATTAAAATTGTGGTTTTACATTAGATTAAGAGATTATGACATGTGTAAGTGTGCTTGTATACTATGTATTGGGATTCGTCACTTACTTTCTAATCGTTTGAAGTAATGACTTATACGTGGATCTCCATTATAATTCTTTAGGATTTAAGGATGAAGATTGCCATGCCCTGATGATACCCTAGCTATGACAACCCGCCACAATATACCTATTTTACATACATAAGCACTCATGAAGCTTTAGCGGACCACAAAATTAACATTTAGCCTATCCACTTTATTAGATTTAGTGGCATTTTAATTGCTCTCATACAAAACACTTTTGTTGTCTAGCTTAACAAAATTACATCCAGGTAGTAAGAGTTTCAATACACCTCGAAAACTCTAATAATTGAAACATAACAAAAAGTTAAAGGCCACGTCTACACCCCTTCGCAGTAATTTCCCAAATCTTAAAATGACAAGGAATACAGAGGTGGTTTGCCTAGTAGAGTTGTAAACTCATATCAGTGTACCTGCAAAGTGAACTACATTATAGGGAAATGAGGAAAAGGCACAACTTAGTAAGATGAGAGTGTAATTTTCTCATTATTACTCATTAAATAATTACAAGCAAGTTACCAAACATATATAATGCATGAGCAACTATATACAATTCTATCATTATTTGTAGTCTTTTGGTAACCAGCATGAAGTCTAGGGTTTAACACTTCCTTGATCTTGAGTAAAAGATTTCATAGTTCTGTTAATGTCCAGTATTAATCAACTTATATCACAAACCCCGAGGTACCTTAAATATAGTCCTTCCTTGGGATACCTTAAATGTAGTCCTTGGTTCAATCGTCTAAATAGTTCTCCTTCCTCATAAATACCATAAATATAGTCCAAAGTTAGCATAGGATACCTTAAATGCAGTCTTGGGCCAATTTAGCCAAATTGGAGTCAAACAATGCATTTAGGACCTAAAATAGAAGTCAAACAAAGAATTCAACTTTCAATTTGAAGTTAAATTTGAGTCCAACAAAGCATTTAGGACCCAAAATTTTCACGGAATGACTATCATGCCCTTAACTAAGAATCTAAGGGAATCTCAAATTTTAACTTTAACTAAATTAAATCTAATAAACGTAGTGAATAATCAAACTTATAAATTGCACCTAAATTGAATTTTTAAAAGTTAAACTAGCAAAAGCTCCTACACAAGGAAAAGTTGGACTCCTAAGATTGTGCCACGTGGCACAATATGAAAAAAGCATAATTTTTCTCTCCTCCCCTCGCTCTCTCTCTCTCTCCTCTCTCTCTCTTCTCTCTCTTTTTCTCTCACTTACACACACACACATGAGCGTAGATATTCCTTTCTATTTTTGCTTCATTTCCCTTTTTAGAAACCTCTCTCCAAGCCTAAGGTTATGTGTCCAAAACCCTAAACCCTTTATGGCTTCATTAGTGCTAAATAAGTAGGATTATACCAAAATTATCACTAACAAGCAATTAAACCATGACATCTATTGGGTGAAAAGTGAAATGAAGAAGCAATAGAAAAGAGGTAAAGCTGTCTAACATACCAAAAAATCCATAACCAGGTAAGGGTAGTGTTTTAAAGTGCCTTTTATGATTTATATAGCTTTCTAAACACCGAAATCAACTTTGGTAAGTGGATTTACATTTTGCGTAGCCAAAATCAAGGTATTACAGTGGTTTTGAGGTCTCAAAACTCCATAGTAGCTAGAACAAGTGAGATGCTACACTTTTGAACTAGGTATGACCCTAAACGAACACATTATGTGAAGATTTTGATGTTCTTGTAGTAGGTTTATAATTGCCATGCAAAATGGTGTTTATGCTTAACTCAAAAATATGTTATTTGCTAGAAAATGTGTATATATTATAAATATGATGTTTGAGAGTGAATTATAAACTGTTTTCTTAGACGATATGTTTGTTAAAATGTAAATTGATGAAAAGTGTATCATGGATTATATTTGTGTAATTGCGCAATTGGAATTTAGAGATGAAAACTCCTAATATTTGAACCAAAAACTTGGTGAATGCGAAATGCTTACTTGAGTAATTTGTTACATGATCTGTTTGAGATTAAGTGAAATGTATATTTGATGAATTAATCATAATTTATGCTAAGGAGAAACTATTGAGAACTTATATGACTTGAGGAGTGGAATTAGTTAATAAGAAATATAGTTAACCTTCAACTAGATATACTTTTAGGAGGTTTAAAAAACATATTGAAGAATAACCAAGTTTTTGTGCTGATTTGAACTCTCTTAGGTATTTTGGTGTTTGATTTTACCTTTGCTTTGCAAAAATATCATTCTTTAGATGCACACAAGTAGAATAGTTAGGATCAGGCTAAGTCATGTTCTTTTAGATCTTTAAAAACTCTTAAAATTTCCAAACACTCATTTTCTTTTGAATTTATGACCTTGGATGAATTCAAGTAAGTTTAGGGGTGCATGGTTTGTGCATAAGCTCATGCACTTGGTCGTGTATCCCTTTAACCTTACACAATCAGCGCATGAGTTTGTGCACTTGTGATTATTGATGTGTTTAGTTAAGTTCAGTGTGAACCACGAAGATCTTTTAAAAAGTTTATACAAATCCAATGCTAATATGTTCTGTTCAACTTCAATTACAACCACCAATTCAGGTAAGCACACCTACCGAAATAGCATAAAAAATATTAGATCATATTTCTTGGGATCATTAGCATCTATTGTACTTGCTTCTAATATATTATTTAGCCAAAGAAAATTTAAGAAGGCATGAAAGAACAAATATTTACAAACTAAGCTAAAGTAAATTCTAGCTATATACATGTTCTCGGGGCAAATTTTAGAAGATAAATTTGAATTGTAAGAAAGAACCTAAGATTCCTTTCACCAAATCCTTATCATGTGATTTCTTAATCAAACTCAATGAGTTTTTTGTCGAGTATACTTGTACTTTTGGATTCACTAAAGTATATTTATGCCACTCTCGAGTGTCAAGAACTTCTAAACGTAGGTTAGACCAATGGAATCTCTTCTCAAGCTATCAGTAATCTAGATCCACATTAAGATCAAGAATCCTTCGATTAAAAACTCATTCTATGAATTTAGAATAAAGTGACATAAAGTTTTATCACTCCTATCTTTAGGTAATTATGAGCAACTTCATTAGCAACCTAGATCTATTAAAAAAATGATTTTTCAATCTTTTCAGTTGAAATCAGACAAAGATCTTCATGGTGCACATACATAAACCCATAAAAATAAGTTTAAGCTATTAATTACAAGTACCCAAACAATATTCAGTTTAAAACACAATTAAAATCACATGAACTAGGCCTTGGATTCACAAATCCTAAGTTAAAATAATTATTTTTCCATGGGTTTTAACATTCAACATGAATTTCAAGAGAAATAATACAAAATGAAGATAGATGTCACCTATGAAGCATGAATTCTTGTGGAAAACAAACTTCAACTAAATCAACTTTACCTAGAAAATTTGAATCTTTAGCGAAAGTAGGGTTTCCTTCATTAGAAATTCTCACACCTAATCTATGTTAGTAAATTTTTACACTCTGGTATAATATTTTTTATAATGTCTGTGCATGTTTATTTATATGTGCGAGGCACAAAAATCATGATGATTTTATTTGCTTACATGGTAGACTCTTTATAACAAACTTTGTATGAAATTTTAAGCGTGTGTGACAATTTATCTTAGAGATTGAATTGTGGGATGGATCATGGCCTCGATTCTTAGTCGCAGTAGATACTGTGTTAATTCTTCTCTAGATCGTGGTTTGCTCTAGCTTCAATTGCGGATACCAGTTGCGGGCATAACTTAAGCGTAGTTGATGCTGTTTCTCAATTTTCCTTTGTCTTCAGTTGCCTTTGGTTGAAAACATAGGCGGTGCAGTTTGAATTGTTCTCTGCTGATCTTGTTGTTTTCACTGTAATTCTTGATTTAATCACTTTGTTTTCTCTTTTTTTGTTCCATGGAGCTGAAAAAGAACATATAAACAATGATAGCACAAATTCATGGGAAATTCATATAATAATTAATCAAATTAAATGCAAATTTCCATGGTTTGAATAGAGTAAAAATTCACTTATCAACTTGGTTTTATATCACTTTGATTAAGAATTTTTTCAACTCTGATAGAGCACGAGCTCATGTACTTGGTTGTATACGTCTCTGACCTTAATTTTCCCTCTCCTTTGGTAGTGTACGACTCTTACATGAGTCATGTTCTTAGTTGTGTAAATGTGCAAGATCCATGCATGGGTCATATACTAGATTGTGTATCTCCCCTGATAATGCACAACCTATATATGCATGGGCTCATGCATTGCCTATGCACATTACTACTTTTCAAACTTTGTCAATCTTCATCCAAATTGCATGAAACTTGATCTTCTTCTTCCTTTAAGGTTAAATAACCTTCCAAAGACTACAAATCACATATGTAACAAGAAAAACCTCATTTAAAAATATACATAAAGTAACCTCATCAAGCTCAAAATATCTCATCTAAACAAAAGTCTTTTATACTTATTAATCAAATAATTGGAGTATGATGCTAAGGATCATGCTTAATTGGTGGACTAAGGGACTATATTCTTAAAAGGCCAAAAATAGAAACACCTAAATGTAGTCCACTAAAAAGTAGTTAACCTAAACCCCACAACCAATCCTAACTTACATAATTAACTAGATTAAGTTGATTAAATAAAACTAATGACATAGAAACTTAGTAATATAGCTTATCTATAACATGAATTCAAAGTATGCAAATCAGTTGAAATCTAAATTAGGATCCATAAACATATGAATCCTAACTTGAGTAACTAAATGATGAGAACCAAACTGTAATTGTCTTAAGTTACTTACATTTAATCTAACACCAATCTTTAAATTTGTGAATATCTATTAACTCCTTAACTTGGGATAGTGGAGTAAAGGTTTTGGATACTATTAACGAGTACACAATAAATGTGTGTTACTTACGAGGGTAGATTAATAATCATATAATCACTTAAATTTAGCCTAAAAAGAGTGTTGGTTGCTATTTGACCACTTACTCTAAGAAGTGACATCCTCAAATTAGATTGTTAATCTAATCACGACTTTAGAAGGGTGCGGTAGATTAAGTGTCAGGATCTCATGGAACACATGGTAAGACTTGGTGGTGAGTCGTAGGGGAATTTTTTAGATTAGATGATTAGTTAAGCATGGACGAAGTTGCAATGAGTTATACAGGGGTAATAAGACCTTAAATAAAGTGCGACAATGGACTCTGGTCATTAATGGCAAGATGTGAGGAGATGAACTGATCAAGACTACTTTTATTTTTCTTATAAAAAAAGTTCTAGAGGCTTGTCAATCCCCTCAATGCATGATTTGGGACCTCTTTTGTATCTTGTTATTTGGTAGGACTCATGAGTAATCCTATGCGTGTTAGTATTTTTGAGACACTAGAAATGTTTGCTGGTGGACCTTTAAGTCATTAAACTACACTTGTAACTATTGCATTAGATTGAGTGCATGTGACATGTGTGTATATGCTTGTTTATTGCAATGCACTAAACACACAAAAGGAGCAACAAATCATTGAAAATCCCACTCACTATGCCCTCTCAACTCAATTGAAGTAGTTTGATGGTTGGTTTGAAAATCAAAAGTTTTCACATGAGAAAATATTCTTTTAAGCTTAAGGAATAAAATTAAGAAAGTATAAACTAGAAATATATGCAAAAATTAAGAATGGATCAAATCAACGTTTTTGTGAAAAAAACTCGATTTTTGAGTTTGTTTGAAACTGGAATTTGGTGGAATACTATAAAAATTACCCTTGTTTTGTCGAATGCAATGTCTAGATCCTAATGCAGCTTCTAGTTTTGGAAATGGATACGGACTGTGTTAGATATGGATTTTTGAAGATTTGGTGGAATTATGTAGTTCATTGAGCTTGATTACTTCAAGTGAGAGTTTCCAGAAAGTTTTGAAATGAAATGGCCAATCATTGTGCAAAATTATTAACTTTTATGGTCGATTTTGATTTGTTTGGGTGGTACGACAATGGATAATTCCCACTACTTGGGTCCAAATGGTACACGAAGTGGTAGCCTATTATAATAACACATTCTATAATATATTTAAGCAAAAGCCCATGCGCCTACTAAATTAAATTTATGGACACTATCATACACTCATAATATTTAATTGAAGGTTTCATATGTTTTATTTAATTATATGCTAAGTTTTGTTATTATGATTGTAGGGTTTAAGGGTTGAATAATTAAGGTTTCTAACAAATTTGAATTGTGTGTTAAGATACCTATTAATTACCTAATCTTAGTTGCTGGTTATTGTAAAATCATATGTTTTACAAGGACTATGAATGAGGATACAAATTTTGTTGAAAGTTTTCTTTACAGCTGGATGACTGCAACTAAATTAACTTTTGTTTACCATTACTTTTTAAATAGACCCTTAGGTTTAAAATGGTTTCTGGTTGAGCTTGAGTAGTGCCCATTTCATCGCCCATGCTAAGCCATGTTTATGAACAAGTATATTATGCAAATTGTCTCTTGAACAAGTATATTTATAGGTTTTCAAATAACCCAAAATATGGAAAAACAGACAACATTCTATTAAAATTTATGAAAATTAATAAAGGATTTCTTTAATGAAATATGAATGGAAACTCACTTAGTTATTAAACCTTATATAGATTACTTAAATGATATACGTAGATAAACTGGTATATCTTGTGGCCTTAGGACATGACATATTTTCTTGGATGTGGTGAATATGGAGGTTAAGTACATATGAAGTTGAAGATCAAGCTTCTATGTTACTTCAGTAGTTACCTCCATCATACAACAATTTTAGAGAGACATTAATTTACAAAGGCAAATAGTTGGAGGAAGTGAAAGCATCTTTGTGTTTTAAAGAGCTCTTTGATAAGGAACTCTCAATAAAGGAGCCTAGCAACAATAGTTGACCGAAATCAAAATCAAAGTTGAAGCACAATCATTTGAGTTGTAATTATTATAAGAAGAAAGGACACATTAATGCTGGGTGTTTCAAGCTTCAAAATAAAGGGAAAAAAAAAAAGAGTTAGGACTCAGAAGTAGTATCATATAGTATGTAGTTGAAGATAGTAATGTATATGTCATAACTTAAGATGATGTCATATCGAAACAAGGACGGATTATGGATTCTACTTGCTCATTCCAAATTTGTCTCCATGATGATTGATTTTCCTCTTGTATACTTATAGATAGAGAAGTTGTATTAATGGGCAATGACTATCCTTGCAAAATTACATGTATTAGTATTGTCAAAATTAAAATTTATGACAATGTGATTGAAACATTGACCAAGGTGTGACATGTTCCTATTATGAGAAAGAATCTCATGTCTTTATCAATATTAGATAACAATAGTTATAGATTTTCTAGTGGATGTGGAGTTTTGGAGGTTCTAAAGGGTGATCTTGTGGGGATGAAAGCTAACCAAATTAATAGATTATATGTATTACAAGGATATATGTTATAGGGTTAGCCGTAGTATTTTCTTTTATATCAAATTTAGATGTGACCAAGTTGTAGCACATGAGGCTAGGACACATGGGTTAGAAGGGCTTAGTAAGATAGATCTTCTTGATGGCCAAAGTATGTCAAGTTTTGAGTTTTGTGAACATTGTGTTTTCGGCTTGTACAATAGTGTCAACTTCAGTTTAAGGGGTTCACCAAAAATAAAGATACTTTGTACTATATTCATTTAGATATTTAGGGAATAGTATGGACACCTTTGAAAGTGGAGCACGGTACATGCTTTCCTTTATTGATGATAGCTCCACGAAGGTATGGGCCTTTATTACTTCCAAACAATAGAATTGTTTTCAGAGAGTTATGTAATTGTGAGTTCAATAAATTTTGCAAAGATAAAGGGATTATGGGACATCTTACAATTAAAAGAAATCCATAGGAAAATGACGTAGCCAACTGCATGAACATAATTTTATTGGAAAAAGTCCATTGTATGTTGATTAAGTTTGGTTTGGTATAAGAGTTTTATATTGAAGTAACTTCTATAGCATGCTATTTGGCGAATCATTCTCCATCTGCATCAATTGGATGCAATACTCTAAAGAAGGTATGATCTGGTAATCCTGCTAGTTATTTTAATATGGTATTTGGTTGATATGATTATGTTCATTTTAACGATGGAAAACTTAAAGCTAGATCTAAAAGGGCATATTTATTTGTTATCCACATGGTGCAAATGGATATAGAATTTGACTTCCTGATCTAAAATCACCCAGAGCTCTTATTAGTAGGGATGTTATATTTGATGAGTTTGTTATGCTTAAGTTAAGAAGGGAGTCCATTGTTTGACATAAATGTGTTGAATTTAGAGAAGTAAGTGGAAGTTGAGATGGAGAGTACATCTTCTCCACAAAATTGATTCTGTGCAAGGCAGTTTAGTAACCTAATCTCGTATAAGTAGAAGAGTTAATAGAATAGGAGGATCATTCCATTGCCAAAAACAAGCCACATAGAGAGAGAAGAATGCCTCAAAGAGTTGCAGATTATGTTACTTTTGCCTATTTGCTACACAAGAAACTAAAAGAGCTAATGATGCTTCCACATATTTAGAAGCTGTTTCCTGTGATAGTTCTATAAAGTGGTTGATTGCTATGCAAGATGAGGTAGAAACTCTTTAAAAGGAAAAAAAAATTGATATGTAGTGAAACCGCTTAATGACAAGCAGATTTATACTGTAGCTAATCTAGCTGATATGATGACTAAACCTCTTTTGGTGAGCAAGTGCAAACATTGCTTAAACTCGATTGACAGTTATAATTGTTGATTTTGTCCTTAACAACATTTTGGAGAAGGTGGACTTAAGTTTTCTATTTTGATACAAGAGAGTTTAAGTTAAGGTAGAAATCTATAATTTGGTGACCAAGAAATTTGATAATTAAGATAATTAAACATTGCCATTGGATTAGCCTAGTCCCTAAGTTATCTTGGCCATTGATTTTTTATTTTGGATCGACTCTTGTTTGCCATTTGTGATATATGTATACACACACACATTTATGTG
The DNA here is from genome assembly GCA_024138025.1 of Combretum micranthum. Lineage (NCBI taxonomy): Eukaryota > Viridiplantae > Streptophyta > Magnoliopsida > Myrtales > Combretaceae > Combretum > Combretum micranthum. The sequence continues at coordinate 2,034,267 of JAMXBD010000077.1, forward strand.
AGAAAATTACTTTATTCTTTCTTTCTTTGCTTTTGTAAGAGTTTTTTCTTTTATTTTGTAATTTTGTGAGAGAGAGAGCTGATTGGATGTATTTTGGGTTTAGAGTCATGAGTGAATATTCACTCTGGTTATTGCATCACTTTTTTTATTATTAGTATTTAGTAGATTTTCTCTTCCCCTTTGTTATCGTCGTAGGCTAACACTGAACCACAAAAATTCGTGTTTTCTCTATTCATCTTCATTTATATCTCCATTTTGTTTGTTCTAATTATCTAACCAGATAAAAGTTTTGTTTTGCTATAGTTTTCTCTCAACACCATGGATTCATAATTTCCAACATATTGATGATAGAGATGTTAATTAAAATCCAAATAAGTAAAGATATGGAAGGAAAAGATCAAGTGAACGTGTACAAAGTGGCTTTGGTATAAAGTTCTATTTATATTTTACTTTATAGTACAAGTTTTCAAATTTTGAAATTAGAATCTACACCTTAAAACCACTATTTTAGAACTTATAGGGTTAAAATCTATAAAATTTTCTATTACATTCTTATATGATAATAATTTTGAAGTAAATCTAGGATAATCCGAATTTCATTTTGCAGTAAACCACATAATTTTGAAGTAAATCTAGGATAATCCGAAGTTGTCAATAGAGAAAACTTTCAGAAGTTTTAGTAGGTTTTTATAACTAAACAATTTTATCCAATGAAGAGTTACTTTTTACATTATGACTTTATATTTACACCTCTATATGCATGCCATTGTTTTCTAAGATTTTATGATTCCTCATAGATCATAGAATTACTTGGATTTAATATCTTCCCCCTCTCTTCCCTCCCCTTCTTCTGAGATTTCTTGTTCTGGGGTAGTAACCATCGCAATGGGTTCGTTTGCTCTTTAACTTGATCGATGCAAGTATCATTATAGGTTTACAATTGCTATAATAAAAGGGCATTGTGATTTATATATATATATTTTTTCAAGTAAAACAATTATTGATGACATATTGGAAAACAAAACCCTAGGGCCTAGTTATATTCAAATATAACCACTAACATCTCGTCTCGTCTAATAAATTTATCCTTGTACCTCCTAATTGTATAAAAAAGTAATTACGAGATATTCAGTATAACAATAATGAGCAGATGCGAAGAAATCCCATTGGTCTTATATGAAGAACAGCTGATGTTACTTTCTATAGTATTATATGTGTCTTACCATTTTATAGTTGTGACAACGTCAATACCTTATAATACATATTTATACTTATAATAACAAATATCTATATAATTTAAGTCGTAACCCTTATATTCACCCTATACTTTTATTATATAGTCTTGCATAATAATCTATTAATGCCTCTAATATTATTATTTATTTATTATATTTAAGAAAATAAAGTTATTACTTGGACTATTAATTTCATCTCTCTTACTTTTATCTCTCCTAATTTTTTATTTTATCATTCTTCATTCTATATCTAATATATTTAAACTAGAAACCTTTTGTTGCGCAATTATATCATACGATTTTATATGGTAATTATATATTTTTTTAATCTCTTTGTCATATTGCTTATATTAAATTTTATTATTTATTCATTTTAATTAAAGAAACAAATTTTTTATTGCATTAATATCGAATAAAAAAGGACTAATGATTGATCTAAATTTATTAATTCTTTCCGCATTCTCATTTTAATTTTTTTTTGTTTATCACAAAATCTCTTCTCTCATCTTTTACACCAATTCTTTCATCTTTACAGGTTAGATGCTTTTATTTCCATTGTCATATTGTTTATATTAAATTTTATTATTTATTCATTTTAATTAACTAAACAAATTTTTATTACATTAATGAGTATTCATTAAACAAAGGAGTGATGATTGATTTAAATTTATTAATTCGCTCCATGGACTCATTTTAATCTTTCTTTTTCTGTTTACACCAATTCTTCCATCTTTACATGTCAGGTGCTCTCATTTTTTACCACCCTTCTGCCTCAGCTGCTCTTATCATGGCCATTTGTGTTGGTCAGATATATGAATGTGAGCTACATAATTAGTTTTCTTGAAGCCGTTACAACTTGAGACCCACAAATAATTTCAGATAAGGACCAGTAATAGTAGCCAGATTTGGATTATGGGAATGAAAATAAGGAAGATTGCCCACTATGCATCTAAACAACCTATAAGCTTAAATTTGCTACATATATTTAGGTTGCTACGCTATATTTCAGTTTAACTATGCTACAAATTATGTATGGCACAGAGGAAATATAATGTAAATTAATGGTTCTTTATTGCTTCTCCTATTTTTAGGATTTCTTCATATGAGTTTTTATATTTGGGTGAATTGCATCAAAAGATATCAATGTTTGAAGGTAAGTTTATTTGGCGAATCAAACATCAACATTTCACAAAGTTCACTTAGGGTATCAGTGTTTACGGATATGTTTATTTAAGGCATCAATATTTCAAATGGTTAAAAAACAGGAATCCACATTTTCACAAAGTGAGAGTCAAATAATGAATTAACATTTAACTATTGATAAAAATTAAGGAAACTTAATAAAACTAATTCAAATGTGATATCTTAAATTAACTTCTCAAAATATTGATACCTAATTCAATTCACTTTGCGAAATATTGATTTTTTTTTAACGACTTGAAAAGTTGATACTTAAATCGATAGGTATTACATGCCACATATAATGTATGTGTGATATGTAACTATTAATGGTACTCTAACAAATGCTATATGGTAGTAGTTACTTTAAAGTTGCTCATTATCTACCTATGTGTTATTATATGATTGGTAGTTACACACCATGTATATATTCACATGGTGTGTATTACTCATTCAATGTTTTTCCAAAATGTTGACACTTTTAATTTAATTTATCATTTCATATTTGTGTTATCTCAGCATTTATTTATTATTTTTTGTCAAAATATTTTAAAGCATTCATAATTTCATATAGTATCAATACCGTTATGTATAAATTACAAGTAACAAGTCTATAAGTCTGTTTTTTGTTTTATAAGGTAGTATTTATATTTCTCTATCAAGACTATTCATTCTTTTATACATATATATTATACTTATTAGTTTGAAGTTGCTTATTTTTAATGTATATTTCAATTTCAATATCTGATCTATATTATCTTAAGTTGTACTCAAAAAACAAAAATAAAAAATAAAAAATAAAAAGACATCATTGTTTGAAGGAGACTATAGGTCACACTATAAAAAGTTGGTTAGGTAGAAATGATTTTGTTGTGAATAAAAAGAGGACGGATGAGTTTTATACAAATAAAATAAAACAATTCCTTATAGATTTCACCATAAGAGCTGAGACAAAGAAAAAAATTTACGAAACAATGTCCTTTTTTCCGCCCAGGCCCTCCCCACTCTTTTCGTGTCCTGCTTAGAGGATGATGTTGCCTAAAAGGTTGTTGTTTTATTAAATATCATGAACAACTAATTTTCATGGAATTATTCAGTCAAGTTTCTTATTTAATCAGTTTATAAATTTGTGGTTTTGACATATGTGTTTATGGCAACTATATTAAATGTATATTGAGAAGTTATTACGGAATTCAAAATTTTAGGGAAAAAAAAATGAATGACTTTCAATGTATCATTAATCAAAATTATTTATCATGCTTTATAAATGGAGAAATGGTTGCATTTATCATATTATGGAGAAGGTTTTATAAAAATATTAAAATAAGTCAAATATACTTAAAATAGAAACAATGACATTAATGACTAAAGATAATTTTAACTTAAAATTTTTATTATATTTGGAGATAAGGAAATATCATTATAGCTGGGTGTCATCTATAAATATGAATGCAATCAAAATACATTAAGAAAATTTTTTTAAACAATTAAAGTTCTAATAATGAATGAATCTTAATATCTCATTAATTCAACTATGTTTATCAACATTTATGAATTCTAAAATGACTCTTTATTTAAATAATTAAAATTGAAAGGTTTGTAATTGATAAAAATGTATTTATATACTTAACAATATAGACAATTAAGAAATTGAACTTTTGTATGGATTAAAACATATTACCGATGACAGATATAATAATAAGTTTAATGGAAAAGATGTAAAATATGAAAAAGTAATAGCTTCCGAAACCATATTTTATGATAGATAATACATATTTGTTGTTAAATATATAGAAATATTACATCTTTGCCTACACTTAATGGACACGAACTTGCCATTCGTATACCTCGAATAAAATGGTTTAAACATAAAATACGTTAAAATAAAAGTTATAATTATAAGTTTTATAAACTCATACCACTTTTACTATCTCATCTATCAGAGTTCAATCTTTATATCTAAAGTATCACACAAGCGAAAAAAACAACTCCTAATCTAAAGTGATTAATGTACTACAAGCAGACGACACACCCGTAATGCATGTGTAAATAAAATAACTTAACATATATAAATTAAATAGATATATTTTTTTAATAGGTTGGAAGATGACAACCTTAATTAGTTTTAGAAATTACGAAATTAATTACAAATCATAAGTACAATTGATTTTCCACAGGTAACTTCTTCATGTTGGGTAATTGCCATGTATAAATATAATATCAGAGATTTACATCGGTATAATGCTTAGGCTAAAAAAAGAAAAAAACTATGTCTATTCAATATCTATTTAATTCTATGCAAACCTTATTTAATTTCATCATTTCAAGGATACACCATATGCTAAAAAAAGGAAAAGACTATGTCTAGAACCTTATTTAATTCTATTCAAACCCTATTTAATTTTATAATTTCGGAGATACCAAAGATATTTTACATGGAAAAAACTATGTCTATTCAACCCTATTTAATTCTATTCAAATCCAATTTAATTTCATGATTTTAAGGATATCAAAAATATTTTACACCCATATACTAAAAAAGGAAAAGACTATATCTATTCAACCCTTATTTAATTATATTTAAACCCTATTTAATTTTCATGATTTCAGAGATATGAAAAATATTTATGCCTATATTCTAAAAATATTATATTAAAAATATTCACACTAACGCCTCCAAAAGAGGTGGTTTTACTTTAATAGTATAGATAAAAAAGATAAAGTACACTAAAGTGAAGAATATTTATTAATATACTATAATTGGCCTGGATTATTTGTGAGGTATGCAACATACAATTTAAAAGGAGTGATTGAACAAATGAATTGATAAAATTTAGAAGTATATGACCAATTGGTCTGTGGATATTATGAATATATTTTATTTTGGATTCTATTGCATTGATATGTTTACTTCTTGCATATGTAGCGTGGGTGAGTCCTCCGCTAGTAATTTTAAGGGTCACGTTTATTTCAATGTAATAAAAAAGATAAAAAAAAAACTAATCTAATAAATATAATTGGTTATATTATACATATAAGTGTATAGGACTATACGTATAAGAAATTTTGTTTTCTAACCATGCGTATTCTTACTTATTTTACAACATGAAAATTTCATTTTTTACAATTTTCATAATTAAAAATATATAATGCTACATACATGTATCCAAATTAAATACACTAAATCATGCTATATTTTGTGTCATAATATTTAGCACTTAAAGATTTGGTATTGTAAAGGGGAATACATGTCCACTAGACAATAAAGTTGTTAAAGCAAAGAAAGTTAATGTCCAATTTTTAGGAGGAAAAATGTTAGATTTAAGACTTGGACTTTCGACAAAATACAATTTAGTATTTAACTTTGAAGTTATTTATTTAATATCCAATCAGAATTTTTATGGCTATTTTTACTGTCTCTACTAATACCAATTATTTTGTTTCGTGACGTAAAAAATAAAACCTATCATTACTAAATGATGTTAGACGTATTAATTAAAATTCTCTCTTCTATGTTTGCAAATAGAGCAAACAATATTACGAAAATAGAAAAAATAGTTCTAAAAAATTTAATTGGATATTAAATTGACTACTTCAAAATCCAAATACTAAATTAAATTTTTATGCAAAGTTTAGATACCAAATTTAATCATGTTAAATTTCATTGGCTTATTTGTGTCCAATTCTCTAGAATAATGATTTATGTTTGAAAAGATTAATGCATTTAGTAGAGGATTAATGACAAAAATAGTACATGAACTTTTTCAAAATATTCAATTAGATACCTAGAGTTTTATTTTGAATTATTTGATACCTGAGTAAAATTTTCGTGGACATTTTTTTATTCTTGAAGTTTATATTTGATAATCTTAATACCTGAACAAAGTTTTCACGAACTTTTTCCAAACCTAAAGCAAGCTCAATCGGCGATGAAAGAAGTCCACAAAAACTTGGTTTGGTTATTAAAATTGTCAAAACCAAACTTTTGTTAAGAAAAATATCAATGGAAACTTGTTTTAGATATCAAATTGTTTAAAACCAAACTTCAACTACGTAATTGAAGTTTTTGCAAAAATTCAGGTACCATTTTTTGCATTATCACTTTATTAGATGTGAGAAGTGAAAGGAAAAAAATAAAGGAAGCATTTATAAAAATTTTTTCTCTAGATAATAGGTTCGTTTTGATATTGTGATGAATTATTATAGAGCCTGTTGAGTTTAAATGTATATTTTTTGGCTTAAAGGTAAAGTAGTATTTTCCTTTATATTAATTTCCAATTGTTTCAAAATACAGAGGAAATAATTCTTGAGGGAGAACTTTCTTTTTTTTTCTTTTCAAATCCATTCATTTCCTTTTTACATTTTCAAATAAGAGAAAACTTGTCAAAAAGCTCACTTTTCACTTTTCAAATAAGAGAAAACAATAAAAGTATATCACTCTAAATCTAAGATAATTTACTATCCGCCACTTATCTATATTAATTATGGATATGAAAAGCCTCAAAACTTGTTATTATCCATCATAAATACCATGATTAACTCCAAAATCACTCATGTATTAATGGCTTCAAATAGCATCAAAATACATACATGGATTTGTAAACGATCACATAAATACCATCTTATAGTCTTATATAATCTAATCTAATAAATGGTTTAGAGAAAGGCCTCTATACTAACATCATGAGAATTACACATTGACTAATTGTTACGAATAAACTATAAACACATGCTAGCACTTAGACCAACTACACATAACCTATTACGTATCTTCTACTCATCAACTGGAAAATCTTCAATACCAGCGATATTCCCTAAACCGACTAACTAGTTGCGACTAGTGATACAATCTATTTATACATTCATCACCTATATCCAAAGATAAAAAAAGAGTGAGTCGAAGCTCAATATGGTATGCCACAAACACAAATGTGATCAAATAAGCACCCATTCACATGTAAACCTAATACCAATGCAATATATAATATCTTATTATCTTTGTTTTAAGCTGGGTAGCCAACACAGGGATGACTTAGCATTCTGGCACATATAAATATAATAATACATATATACGATGTTGGATACTCCCTAATATACATAAGTTCAAAATTGAATATTTGGTACCAGCCAATAATCTCAAAAGAGAACACTTAAATCTACCCAAATCATTGTGATGCATAAGTCCACTTAAGACAATGTCATACATGGATCATCAAGTTACCATGATAATAGCGTAGGTAATCTCTACCTATTACCAGTAGCCATACACAAGCAACAAACACATTCTTATAATCTAACAGTTAATTAGTTCATTTAAGTTTCTATCTGAAATAAGCATAAACATAAACAAGATATACATGAATATGAATATTCAAATCATCTTAAGCACTACAGTCCTCTAATATCATTATTTTAAGATCATAAAATACACTTCAACCTTAAATGAAGAACCAGAATGAGTTTATTCTATTTCAAGGAGAAAAAAAACAAGAATTTGGCGATGTTGCAAAGAACACAAGTAAGAACATGGGTTAGTGCACAAATTTGTGCAGGGGTTTGTGGACAAGACGTGGACTTTAGAAACATGACAACTTGATTCTCATAGGTACATGACTTAGTGTTCAAATTCGTGTACATGTTGTGCACTTCATAGGTTGTTTTTCCATTAAAAACATAGTGATACATGACTAGATACACAGATTTGTGTATAGGTCATGTATTTATAGAACAACACTACTTCTACACTAAGAGGTACACGATCTAATGCATAGATTCATGTATATGCTGTGCACTTCTAGAATACCTAAGTTTTCGCATGCCGAGAGGTACATGGCTTAGTATATAAGTTGTTAATCAAGTTGTGTACTTCTAGGAAAGCCTCCCTTTGTGAAAACTTTCATATTTCTAAACTTAACATCACTTTAGTCACTTCTAGGGATGCAAGCGGGGCGGGTCAGGTCGTTATAGGGTACCCTACCGCCCAACCCGCTAAAAAGCCTAGAGAGTTTTGGGACTAAAAAAAAAACCCGATAAGTTACTGGGTCGGGTTCGGGTTTATTATGTAACCCATTGGGAAAACCTAACTTAACATAAATTTAAAATATAAAAAAATTAAAATTTTAAGTTATTAGAGCAGGATCCCATTTATGTTCTATGTATGTGAAAGTAAGTGGAAATGAAATATTTGTATCCTTTTATATGATATTATTGTCTAAAATTCATTCTTTCAATATAAGTGTTTGTATCATTAATAACTTAAAATAAAATCTTTCTTTTTCTTTTTTTTAAGAAAAAATTTAAAATCTTGAGGTCGGGTCGGGTTAGGTTATGGGTTCCTTAAAGCCTCATTAGTTCAGTTTTGAGAATGATAAAAAAAACCCGATAAGGTTTTTCTCGGGTTCTGAAACACCCATTAAGAATCGGGTCGGGTTCGGGTTTCAAAAAGACCCTTCTCAAACCCGTCCCGGTTGCATCCCTAGTCACTTCCATGAACATATTGCTAACCCCAAAACGTTTCTTAAACCTTTTCAAATCTTATTTAACATCTCATACCGATTAAACCATCAAACGTACCATTTTACCAAAAGTAACACAAAAAAGGTTGGAACAAAATGTTAAGATTGCATTACCTTTTTGAAATTTAGCAAGATGTCTTCCTACTCCAAATACTTCAATCGTCTCCTTTAGAAATTCTTTTTGAGTCCTTCTTAATTTCATCAGGTTCACTTAAAGGTGTCTCTGGACATGGAAACACCAAGGTTTTATCATCCATGTGTCTTTGTTTGAAAAGGTGGCAGAAAAAACGAATGAAACATTTAGTTACCCTTTGATTTATTGGAATTTCCTTAAGAACTGAGATTATGGTTTTGAGATGGAGGAAAAAGAATTGTAAAACATAAAAAGGGAAAGAGAAAAAGAGGTGATCACTAGGAAGGATTTTATACATTTCCCAACGAACATATCTTTTAAAAAAGATATTATGGTTGGACATATTTTCCTCTATTAAAAAAATTATTTTTCTTCCATTCTATATGATTTTGTTATTTTGAGTTATTTCACATAGCCTAACGGAAAGGAAAAAATGGAATTGATTTTAGAAAATTATTTACTAAATAATTAATACTATCAAAAGGAAATAGTAAGCATTGCTGGTAATAGCTGGAAAAAAAATAAAGATTTATGATAGGGGGAAAAAAACTTGGCTCTATGTTATCAGGAGCATTGTTGTATGTGTAAATTATACTTGAAGGTATCAATGTTTGAAGATAAGTTTATTTAAGGTATTAGCATTTCAAGTGATTAAAAAGAGGATCAACGTTTCACAAAATGAATCAAACAAAGTATTAACGTTTTGTAAAGTTAATTTAAGGTATTAACGTTTGGATTGATTTTTAATAAAGTTTCTTTAGTTTTCGTTAATAGTCAATTATTAATATTTTGTTTGACTCATTTTAAGAAATGTTGATTTCTTTTTTTAACCACTTAAAATATTGATATTTAAATGGATATATCCTTAACGTTGATATATTAAATGACTTTGTAAAACATTGATATCTCAAATGATCTTACTCTCAAACGTTCATGTCTTTTAGCGTATTTTTCTATTGTTTTGTATATAAAACTACAGAAGATTAATTGCTGCTAAAATAATTCGATTTTGCTAGCTACTACGAAGTGGTACTGATGGAGTTACTACTAAGGAAGGAAGAATATCGCCAGGAAAATAAATTTTTTTCCTCTGGGAGTTGAATTAATTCAAGTTGACAAGGTCTATATGAACTCAAATCTAGGTTATTAAGTCCTTTGTGTTATGGTCTTTATGGATGACTGGAAAAACATATATACTGTTTACGGTGCCAAATCATGATTTACATTAAGTTGGAACAAGTGAATTTAATTTCAAGCTATTCCAGTTAAAATTAGTTAAACTTAAACTTAAATTTAAATTTATGAGCTAGCTCGTTTAATCTCACTAGTAGGCTTGTTGAATTTGTGAGTAGATTTAGGAGTTATATATTATATTATATTAAAATTAAAATATAATTTTTATTCAATATACATATAATTTTGTAGCCCTTGTCTATTTTTTTTAAGATCAATAAATATCAAGTTTGTAAAACCTAAATAAATTTTAGACTATTAAGTGTGTATATTTATTCATTTTGTATACCTAGCTATCTAAATTTAACTTTATTTTGCATCTTAAAATTGCACACAAATCAAGTGAAGCCTATAGAAAAAAAAAAAAAACTTCATTGTTATTTTTTCATATACAAAAGAGAAAAAATATATACAAGACTCATTCAATATTTTAGGAAACAAAATTTCCTAGTAAAATCCTAATAAAAGCTAATAAATATTGTACAATGAATTACATTAATTATTGCATTAATTGTAATTACACTAATCTATATCTTCACAACTTCCTCAAGTTGGAGCCACTACAAGGCCCAACTTGTAAAGAAACAAACAAAGCCAAGCTGCAGAAATCGCCTTAGTAAACATATCAGCAGGCTGATGATGAGTAAAAATATAACAAGGCTGCAAAAAACCTCTTGCCACATGATCTCGAATGAAATAAATATCAATAGTAATCTAAATATCAGATTTATTATCACACATTAAAGGACTAAGATGAGGAAGAGTAACATGAAGATCATGAAGAATAAAAGAAACCCATAAAAATTCTTTTGCAGTAGCTGCAAGACTCCAATACTCTGCCTCAATGGTTGAAGTACAACAGTGCGTTGTTTCTAGGTTCTCCAAGAAACCAAGACCAAACCCAACATGACACAATAGCCAGTTAAGGAGCATGATCAACCATAGACAACCCCAATCACACTGTGAAGGCTTGCAATTCCAAAGAATTAGAAGCAGCATAAAAAAGACCAAGTGAGGAAGAACCTTTAAGATAACGTAAGACATGATTACCAGCTTTCAAATGCAAAGAACATGATCGAGACATAAATTGAGAAAGAACTTGGGCGGCATAGGAAATGTCTAGACAAGTTATAGTAAGATAAAGAAGTCATCCAACAAGTCTTCTATATTCAACTAGCGAAGAAAGAGGATCCCCTGCATCAACATCTAGTTTAAAACCATAGGCAATGGTTGGGAAACCTATTTACAGCCGGAAAATCTAGCATTAACCAATACATCTAAAATAAACTTGTGTTGATGAACAAGCAATCCTGGAGAAATACGGCATAATTCCAACCTAAGAAAGAAGCGAGTGAGGCAAAGATCCTTGATTGTGAACGTATCATGAAGTTGTGATTTTAATAAGAAAATCGCATCCAAATTGGTTCCTGTAACAAGTAGATCATCCACATACAACAAAACTATAGTAAATTCATTCCCAATTTGTCTAGTAAAGAGAGAATAATCCACATGAGATTGAAAAAAATCTTGTCTTAGTAAAAAGTGACAAATCTCAATGTTCCATTGCCTAAAAGCTTGTTTAAGGCCGTAAAGAGATTTTTTTTAGCTTACAAACTTGACCAGGCAATGCTTTTGTATACCCATCACGCGGCCTCATGTAAATTTCATCATTAAGAAAACCATGCAAAAAAGCATTGTTAATATCTAACTAATATAAAAGCCATCCTCTAGTAACCACTACAAAACAATATGCGAACAATCCCTAAATGTGCTACAAGTGAAAAAGTATCGTGATAATCCTCTTCCTCTATTTGAGTATAACCCTTAGCAATGAACACGCTTTATAGTGTTTAATAGAACCATCAGGATTATACTTTATTTTAAAAACCCATTTACAACCTGTAGCTCATTTTCCTGGGGCAAATTGGTTATATCCCGCATGTCATTAAGCTCTAAAGCCTCTAATTCTTTATGCATAGCTAATACCCAATTAGATCCTGTGATGCATGCAAATAACAATGTGGTTCTTTAATAGTTAAAACTTGTGCTAACGAGGCAATATAATCTGAAGGGTAAGAAGAAAAATCATCAAGGGAAAATAAATGATAAGAATAATGGGAAGAAACAGAACAAGTAGAACTAGAATGAACAGAATGAACAAAGTCTTGGAGCCGATTGGGAGTCTTATGTGTCATAGATGACCTACACACATCTAAACCAGAGACAACAGAAATGTCATTTTCAAGGAATTGAGACATCAATATTGGGTTCATTTGAAATAGAAACGGGAGCATTAGTTAAAGTAACAGACAGAGTATTAAAGTTTGAATTAGTAAAAACATCTTCATCAGACTCAACATGAGCAGGAGATGTAGTTGAATTAGAATCATAATCATAACAAATTTTATTAGATCCAACAGAAGGAGAAGGAGACAAAAAAGGAAACACTTGCTCATGAAAAATTAAGTGTGAAGATTATACAGTTTATAGCCCATTTGCCCAACAATATAACCAAGGAAAACACATCTATTAGCACAACTATCTAATTTATCTCTCATGTGTGAAGGTTTAGTAGCAAAACATAAACAACCCATTATGCGTAAATGATCATAAGAGGGTGGCTCACCAAACATAAGCTCATAAGGTGTTTTCCAATCAAGAGAAGAAATATGCATTCAGTTTATAAGGTAAGTTGTAGTAAGAACGCACTCTGCCCAAAACTCTTCTGGGAGATTGGCATTTAAACATAGAGCTCTAGCCATGTCAAGTAAATGACGGTGTTTACACTTAACCCTCCCATTTTGTTGAGGTGTATAAGTTATAGTGCACTAATGTGTAATTCCTGAGTTATCAAAAAAGGCTTTGACATGCATGAGAAAGAAACTGGGCACCATTATTAGTATGAATAAAATTCGGTACAACAGAAAAATGATTAGAAACATAGTGCAAAAACTTAGACATAATAGTTAGCGCTTGAGACTTATTATGAAGCAAATAGGTCAAAGTACTTTTAGTATAATCATCGAGAAATGTAAGAAAATACTTGGCACTAGAAATGGAAGATATATGACAAGGACCCTGAATATCCAAGTGCAACAAATGAAATATAGCTAAAGAAGTGCTATCACTTCGTTCAAAAGGAAGATGATGAGCCATAGCTTCATTACAAACTTCACAAACAAAATCTTTTACAACAAAGGACTTACAAGCATCAACATGTCGAAGTTTAGAACATGAAGTATGACCTAGTCTTGTGTGAAACAAGCGCAAGAAATCCATTTTATTACAAGTCAAATTGACAGAAGACAAAGATTGATGATGTGCATAATCATGTAAAAACATAAAACTCCTATTGATAGAAGACTTAATGACATATAGTCCATTATTTGATTCAGCTTTGAAAATAATTTCTTTAGTTTTCTGGTCTTGAAAAAAAAGAGCAGAGGAATCAATGAGAACAACATAAGGATTTCCAATAAGAATCTTATGAATGGACAAAAGATTATGAGTAAATTCTAGGATGTGAAAAACATTTGATAACATTAGCTTGTCAGTAAGAGAAATTGAACTAATGAGATGGATAGATTTCAATGTGCCATATGGAAGATGAACGTGAATGGGGACATGTAAAGTTTTAGGATTAACAAGTGATTTAAAAGGTATAGTGTGGTCAATAGCACTCGGTTAACTATCCAAGAACCAACATTATTTTTTAAAGCATCAAAACAAGATAGAGCATGCACTTACTTACATAAATGCACCAAATTAACACCTGAATGCTCTGTTTAATGCTACTGACCTTCTTTCATCATTCGTATAAATTCTTGATAAAATTTTGCATCAAATTCTTGTCCATAACATTCATGTATCTCAAGCTTATGAGCTCTGATACCATGTAGAAAAAGAAGAATAACTTTATTGTTATTTTTTCATATACAAGAAGAGAATATATATACAAGACTCGTTGAGATATTTTAGGAAACAAATTCATAAAAACTCCTAATAAAAGCTAATAACTATTGTACAATAAATTACATTAATTACTACATTAATTGCAATTATACTAATCTATATCTTCACAAAGCCCACTCATGATCTACATGAATTTGAGATGGGTTCAATTTGACTCAAGCTTGTTATTTGAATGGGTTAGTCTTGAGCTTGAACTTGAAATTAAACTCATATATTTGAACAAGCCGAGTTTGAGCTTGAATTTCAATTATAAATTTGACTCGATAAATGTATTATAACTTTTTAAATGAGTGGTGGCCGAGCCTTTAAAATCTCAGCTCAACTCGTTTTATTTAGAATCTTAGTATGCAAATTTGTCCATGCAAGATTAACGTTGCATTTAGTTGAAAGGCATGAAATTAATTTTTTGTTTTTATTACTACAAAATATCTATTCTCTTGTAGAGTTTATAAAAAAATTGACTAGAAGGAATGTCTATTTCATTATCATTTTCCCTTTACTAGAGGAATTACTATTCTTTATGAGAAGTATCTTTGTTTTCAAAAATACTCTTGATCATAAAATAAATGAAGTGTTATTTCTTTCAATTTATTCTATTTTTGTAAACCAAAATAATTTAACGGTAAATCAACAGTGTACATTTACTAGGAAGAGGGAAACAACCTTTGAATTCCCACAAATGAAGGGATGATTTAACTGAATATTGTTGGATCACTACAATTCTCACCACATTGGAATTAAAGGGGTCATCAAAGATGATCGAGACTAATGGATCATAGGGTTTATCAGAATAAACAATATAACTGAATTGTGGAGTGGTTACTATAGGATTTGAATTGCAGCTTGAATGAGGATTCGGAAATGGAAATAAACATAAATTCAAGTCTTGCAGTTGCATTTTAAACTTAAACAAAATGCTTTCAAAACAAATTTATGAATACAGAATATGTTTGTAGGAAAAAGTCCCAATTACATTTGGCGAACCAAATACAATGAAAACCACAAAAAGATAGTATTTTGCCAGTTCCATTATGAAATGTTTTATTATTATCAAGACAAGATCAAGATCAATGCTATACAGTAATATTAACGACTGATAATGGATTTTCATGCATATTAACTGATATGTTAATATAGTATATAAATGTTTTGTGAAAAGCACAAAAGAAAAGGAAGAATTTTCTTATCTTTTCTTTTCTTTTTTCCTTCGTTTGAAACCAATAGTAAGAGAGACAGATGGTACGTGTACATGGAGGAACCGATTTAATGGAACAATGATAGGGAAGCATGTGAAAACATGGAGTACAGATGTTTGTAATCTCCTGCAAGAAATTCCTCGACTATGTGAATGTGACATTTCTAATGTTATAAAATTTTGGTCAAATATATGTTGATGATTAAAAGTGTATGTGTGTATATATATTTAATAAGAATCCGAGGGGCAATAATGACTAATGAGAGCGCTAATCACGACGTAGAGCCACTAACTTATGTCTCTCTCTCTCTCTCTCTCTCTCCTCTCTCTCTCTCTCTCTCACTCTCTCTCCAGGTTTACAAAGTCTAAAAAGAAACTCACAAGATGTTGAAACCTCCTCCTTTTTGGCACGGTGATATTATATCTTATGCAGCAACATCATTATTGTACTATCATCCTTTTTCTGATCCGTTGCATATCTCTACCACGATTGCAAGATAAAATGATTTATTTAAAAGTAATTTGCACCAACATTCCTCAAATCTTCTAAAATTTTAGGGACCTTTTATCTTTCAAAAACGTCTCTACCTTGATTTACAAGTGATGCCCCTGTGATTTACTTTAAGTAATAAGTTTATCTTTTTAAGTATTAATTTTTCTTTAATTTACTTAAAAAAGTTGTAAAATTATCTTAGTAGACCTAAAGAGGTGAGCCCACTTGTTTCATGGCTCGTCTTTTATATTTCGAAAACATTATGGCCTTGTGAGGGGACACTAGAGCTGTAAATGAGTCGAGATGGCTTGCGAGTTGTTTAAGTTCGATTCGGTAAAAACTCAAATTCGACTTGCTTACAACCGAGTTAAGCTCGAGTTCAAGGTTTAAAACACTCGACTCGATGAGCTCGTGAGCTTAATAGAGTATTAAATCGAGTTGAGTCAAGATCGAAATTATCGAGTATTAAATACTATTTATAGTTAGATCAATATTCAAAAGAATAATCGAGCTTAATTGAGTAGAGTTCGAGTTTATCGAGTATTAAATAGAGTGGAGTTCAAGTTTAGTATCAAAATTCGATCGAGTTCGAGTTCAAGCTTAAGTTTTGAGTTTTTCGTTCAAGTCAAGTTCGAATTTTGGCACTATATCAACTTGACTCGACTTGACTCGTTTATAATCTTAGATGATACTTGCCTCTACTGTGGCAAAAGAGATGAGTCTCACCTTGCCTCATATAACGATTTATTTAAATTTGCAGCCTCTTACAAATGTAAATAATATATGTAATTGCAATAATTAGTACATATTATATTTATAAATGTATACATATTATTAATATTATATATTAATAATTTATATAATATATTATAAATATGTTTGTCTATATTAATTTTACTTTTAAGTTGGAACATCAAATTCATGTGTTATAAAACAATAAACTAACTAATGGGAACTTTCACAATCCTATCAATGAAAATATCTAGTTAATCATCTGATTATTAATATAAATATAACAATTGATGTATTAAGTATTTTAGTAGTACGATTATAGTTTGACATGAATCTAAATTTTTATATAGTTGACAAGACTGATGATGTTAAAAAAAATGATAAGAGTATAGAATTTTCCTAAATTAACATATCTTGATCCAATCGAGCACGAAAGAAGGGGAAAATATAAAGGCATATTCAACAACATACAACAACAATAATAAGAAGTTTGAAAGCAAACAATGAAGAAATAGAAAACCTAGCCCTACGAACTTAGTGCTCTTGAACCTAGGTCAATCATGCATATACCAGACACTTCGTATATTCAAACATTCTTATCCACCAATTTTCATCCATTTCATTACTTTTGTCTCCGTTATTTGTATCATCTCATTTTGGATCACTTATATAGGTAATTTAATCTATTTTTAATTTACATTTATTCATATGTTGTGATGTATACAAATCAATTTGTATAAAGCCAATCTTTTGTTATGTATTTTATACATGACAATAAAGAAAAGTGAACCAATAGAAAATTAGGATTGGAGATAGGATTGGGGAGAAGATAATCATAAATTATATAAAAAATTTTCACGTAAGTATCGATCAATACAATACTAAATATCTACTTAGTATTTATATTATGTGAAAAAAATATATACATACATAATTTAAAAAACCAATACCACTTCTTAACTAATCCACTGTCCCATTTTTTTTTATATATCATACAATTTTGAGAAAGTTAAATTCTAACTATTTTTTTTTTCGGTGGTTAAATTCTAACTTTCCATCATAACTTCCGACGACTATTAGCTGCATAAAAAAAAAAAAACAATTTTTTTCTGGGCCACCAGCATAAAGAAAACAAATAGTATTTTATATATTTATTAATATATATCAAATACGAGTAGTTTGTATTTTTTTATTTTCAACCATTTTCAACCACACACACACACCAGATACTGGTGTCCTTCCAGTTGTGCTATGAAAATGTGGAATCCTTCGAAACCCCACTTTATCTGCATTATGATTATGATGTTGTTAGGTGACCCACCAAAACAGACAGTTCTCATCAGCTTCTTGCTCTCTGACTATATGACTAAATGGAGGGAGAGAAAGAGGAGAAAAAAAAAAAAAAAAAGAAAAGGAAAGGAAGGAACCCGCCATTTAGGGCTCTGATGATTGATTATAATTTCATACTGTCACCTCCATCTGCATATGTTGATTCCATGCTACAAGACATTGGTCGAACAGTTCCGAGTCATACATAAAATATTTTTTTTTTAATAACAGAACAAACGCTCGAGAGGGCGATACGTTGAACACGTCGAATGTCAGGTACTCGTATGAAACAACGTCATCATGCTTTGTTTTAGTAGTTGCTGGTTTAAAGTATGGAAGTTTCCATACTTGCATTGGAGTATTTCAAGTAAAGGCTACGGGGCATTTAAAATTTTTTTTTCCTCTGCTGGAGTAGACAAGGCAAAAAAGTAAGGGCTGAAGGTAATTGTGAAAGTTAATTATTAGATCATATAATATGATATTTTTCACCTAACTATGCAGAAAAAAACAAAGCAATAAGGTGGTTGTATAAGTTATTTGTCAAATCATAGGGAAAAAAAGAAAAAAGGAAACACATGGGTGAAATTGATTGTGAAGTTAACTTTCTCATTTCATATATTATCATTTTCTTTTAGGAAATTACACTAGAAGCATCCACGTTTAAAGATAAATTTAAGGTATCAACGTTTCTAATAGTTAAAAAAATGAATTGATATTTTATAAAGTAAACCAAATAATGTATTAACATTTTGGATAGTATCATTTTTTAATTGCTTTATTAATTATTTTCAAATTTTCTCAATGGATAATTTATTTGACTCAATTTGTGAAATTTTAATTTTTCTTTTAAGTGATCTAATGAATTTACTCATGTTGTTAATACATTTTGTTGAAATTTATCTTTTTTTTTTCTTTACCATGCAAAAACCTTAAGGGTAGAAGGAGTAAAAGATGAGCGATCCTCAAACCACTTATCTTTAGCAATACCTTCTATTAAGGATGTGTCAAATAGGATTATAAGACTGTATGTATATGGCATGCAGTCCCACTTACTTATATGACACACCTTTAATAGAAGGTGTTGCCAAAGGCCACTTATCTTTTTCTCAGGCAGAAGGTGATGCATGTTATTTTTCGATTCATATATGATGACCTTTTCCCTTCATCATGAAGAAAATTAAAAAAGAAGGGCTAAAAGTGGCTATAGAAGTTAATTATCAAAAGGATTGACCATGCAAAAGAATAAGTGCATGAAATGAGTGTGGGAATTAATCATTAAATCATATATCTTGTGTGTGTGCGTGTTTTCAGGCTTAATCTTAAAAAAAATGGATGAAGGTGATTGTGGAAATTAATCCATATATTTAGGGATAAACAAGTATACAATGGGTAATGTAAGATCTAAACTGTATCCTGCTTTATAAGGTATAAGGTATTGGATTTAGTACTTTAAACCAATCTTGTGATGCCTTAAAATCATTTTAAACCATATACTTGTAAAATCTACTATATAGGATATAGAGTATCACACCTAAACTGTAACCATTTTTTTCCTTCCTTCAAATTTCAAATTTATTTGTTATAAGTGATATATATGGTCATATATCATTAAAGACCGTCTTGCTTCTATATAATTAGTGTAGTAAACTACTTATAGTAATAAATTTAAATTGCAATTTTAATATCATAAATTTTCCTCATGTAAACTTTCAATTGTAATATACATGTGAACTAGTAGCAAACACATGTAGAACCCTTTTATCTAACATCAAATAAATTTGTGAAGTTTGTAGAAAATTTCAATAATTAAAATTTTTTAAGGTACTTTAGTATTCATTAGCCTAAAAAAATAATAATAACACATCTATATATTTAAAATTTCAAGCACACACAAACGATGATGAACATATCTTGTGAAATACCACAAAGTGATAATCTTAGAAAATGATGATGTGCTGTTGTAGTTAGAAAATCACATTAGATTAAATTAGAGTTTATAAAATCAAGATGAAAATGAGAAAGGGATCAACATTATTTTAAGTTCAAACGAAGGTACCAACTATACCTTACATGATTGGGTAGCCACTTGTACTTAACTTAACTGGGTTGGGTCTTTTTAGTTGTTGATAACCATCTAATAGGTTCTAGATACAAAATTTTTCAGAACTTGCTTTTCATAAGGTCAGGTAGTAGTATAGGGTTAAAAGAAAAAAAGAACGTTAAATAAAGTGGTTCAAATAAGAGAGCAATATTTTAAATCATTAAAAAAAAAGGATTAACATTTTAAGTGGGTGGCAAATGAACATGTAACACCATAAATTTAGTGCGTTATTAACCCGCTATATGTCCTCACTAGAGATAAACACGCTGAGTTTTAGTTTTTGTTAAACCACAATAAAACCAAACATAACTCCAACATCTCACTTTAGTTAAGGTTTTCATTATATCTATTAATGTCAAATGAAAACTTCATAAAAGAAAAAAAAAAAACTTAGTTGGCATAAACCAAGTGCCAATTTAAATCCAACTTAGAAACATCATATGAAAAGGTCTCATGACATAAAAGAACCATAAAAAAGATATTTAAATTTTAGAAGTCTATAATTCTAGCTATCGCAACTTGCTATTCATCTAGTAATCAGTTGGAAAGTCGGCTCTACGATCATCTTCCCCATAGTTCATGTAAATGTAATAACCGATTAAATAAAGAACTATTGGCTTGTCACCTATTCTTGAAAGAATAAAAAGGAATGAGAGCAAGGCCTCATATGCCACACCACACCTGTTTGTGCATGAACAAACAACATACATATTCACATACAATATAGTAATATATGTAACAGTCCCGGTTTATTATCTTTTGATTAGCTAGACAACCCACATGGTTGAGAACCATTCGCAACTACCACTAAACTCAGAGTAACTCATGACTTCATGAAAAGCAAAAACATATATACATATATAGATATTTATATATATTAGGGTTGGGTATTCTCCAACTACCTAGGTACTGTACTCGTACTACTCATAAACCACTAGAATCCTTTTTGTGTGCAACTCCACTAGAGATAATGACACACACAGATCATGAGAGTGTCGTCCCAATAACATTGGTACTTTTAGTCCACTAAACCCAACCACGCACAAGTAGGGATGCAAATGAGCTAGGCCAAGTTGGGCTTTTGCCTACTTAGGCTCAACTCATTTAATTTTTAATGGGTTCAAGTCGAGTTAGGCTCTTAACAAGTTTGGAACGTGCAAGCTCGGGCCCAAGCTTGTTAAGAATTTTTTAGCCTAAGTTTGGCTTGTTTAGCGTATGTAATTATATTTTTAATTATATTAATATAAATAATTATACATAATATTAGTATATATTAATAATATTATACTAATATATTGTATGTACATGTTAAACAAGCTTGGCTCGTGAGCCTTTAATGGGTTTATTTGAGAGCTGGCTTGTGAGCTTAAAGACAAGCTAAGGCCTGGTTCGTTTAACTAAATAAGCTGAGCTAAGCCGGGCCTAAAACGAGTCGAGCTTAAGTAGCTCGGCTCGTTTGTAGTCTTAACCATAAACAACAAATAATTTAAAACCAAATATTGTTAAGTTCATTTGTAGTTCTAAGCCTACACCCACAAGCAACAATTAAGGTAAGGACATATTTGATACAACGTTTAGAACAATCAACTCAACAAAACCAGAATCACCTAATCACATATAACAAATACTAACTCATTACTTAATTTTAGTAAGGAAATATACTTCTAAAGGTTATCTAGCTTTCTAAACTATTGAGAACTATTACTACTCTAGGTCTAGATATACGTTCCTACCTAGGTTTAGGTGCACTAGATGTTAAGCCAAATGTTTAGGTGTTTAGGAAGGTCGAAATAGAGATAAAAACAAGGTTACAACCCTATTGATCACACTCTTGATGGAGGATGTGATAGACTCGGAGAAAAAGAACACACTGTCACTCCCTAGATCATTCCCATGAAGTGGGTGGCGACATGCCTCATAGCCTTTGTTCACGGGCATGATTGGCTAAAACTCGTGACTCCTGAGGAGATCACAGCTTGTATTACGGCTGTGACTCTTGTTCATGCTCCACTTTGCTCTAAAATGCGAAAAAACTCTAAAAAATTCATTCCTTGATTTTAAACAAGATAAATGCTCCAAAAATATCTTCTCAATGTATAAACATTTTTATAAACATATCACTTGCAACGAAATAATTTTCTCCTCTCCTTCCGTAATCAACAATAGCGATAAAAAACAAAAGATTAGGGTTTTCTCTAATTTTTCCCCCAAATGTGAACACCTTGATGCCCGAAGCATGAGTTAGGGAAAGAAATCTCTTAAGAATACTAAAAGACAAGAAAATAGAGCAACTTACTTTGATTTATAGTCTCTTGATGGTCTTTCAATAGATGTTCTATCAAAAGGAGCGTTTTAGGGCTTAAGGATCGTGAGTGTAACTACTAAGAAAAAAAAAGGCATCTAGATTAGGTGTGGATAGATATTAGTACTTTTTTATTATGAAAGACTATTTTGCCTTTTCATAAGAAAAAAAAGCATATGGCATTTTCTTGCCTTTCTTTATAAATGAGTTTATTTTCTATTACAAAACATAAAAGGGGATCCCTTATTTGCACTATAGTTGCCAAAACCGCAGTTTTACTAATATGATTCTACGAGTTTATAACTTTAGGAGGTCTTACCGAGTTAACTTGTGGGTAGAATCGTTTTTTATAGATTCTTACGATTTCAATCGAGTCTACACGTAAATTTGGTAGAATCTTATGATTTTAATCGAATTAACTGTTTTTACCTATTTGAGTCAAATAAGCTAAAATATAAAATATACAACTGTATATTTACAATCTCATAAACTATTAGGAATTAGGATGATGTATCACTTTTGTTGTTATTTCTATTTGGTTTCTGCACACTCTCAGTATCTTTTTTCCTCCGTCGTCTGAAACCTCTATTGTATATTTATAGAATTCATTCAAGTAATAGCTGTAAAATTCATAAAAAAAATTATTTATTTCATTTATATAATTAAGCACTTAATAAGTTGAAAATTTTGATTCTTTTTCAATTTGTCTCTTATTTCAAAAAAAACAATAAAAAATAAGTTAATTTTAACTCTGTTCACTTTTTTTTATATATGTTATATCATGATTTAAGAGTTATTATGAAAAAAAGAACTTGATTTCTTTATTTTTTTATATCCATTATGTGTTCTAAGTTTTCTACATCTTCTATAAGCATTTTTTTTTTCAAAGCTATTTTGCAAAGGTTATAGAAACTTACTGTAAACAAACGAAAAAGTAGAAGAGAATTGATACCTAAGCTTGATTGATGAAGGAAAAATATGATGAAACTGTGAAGAGAAAGCTTCGAAGGAAAACAAAGTAAAATATCTTGAATGTGTATATTGAACTAACTAATGAAAGTTGTTACAAGAGAGTATTTATACTATGCTATATAAAGAAATATGTAATAGAAAGACACGTGGATACACGTGTAAACCAACTAAAAAATAAATAATACATATTCTAATACTTACATGTTTACGTTTCGATTTTATGTTTCGATTCTACTAACCTTTTGGTGATTCTACATAGAATCATGAGTTTGATAACCTTGATTTGCACTACTTTATTTAACATTATATCTTTCTTTTTTACTACTTAAAATGTTAGCCTTTATTTTCACAACTTTCTATAACGTTTATCTCTTTTTTTTAACTATTTAAAATGCTGATATCATATTTAAACTTGTCCTTAATGTTATTTATTTTGGCATAATTCTCCCCTATATCTATTTATCCATTCATTTAGTTACAAAAATATTTATATTTTTCGATAAAAGTTGGTAAAACCCAACTTACCCTTTCTCTTGAGGATTTGGTCAAGAATTTGTATGGTAGGTTATCTTTATACATGTAGAGATATCATAGAAAGAGGCATAGAAAGAAGAAAAGATAAACTTGATATATCATGTGTGTATGTTTTACAATGGGTTGAATTCAATGTTCTTATGTGTTCTTAGTTTATTTTTCACAAGATAGCCATTTTAATCTCTTATAGAGTCATTTTAGCAATACGTAGAATTTATTAGAACGAGAAAAGAAGCCTTTTATTTATAGATTTTGATGTTCAATCTTAACTAATAGATTATTATGGGATGGGAAAAAGAGATTGGATGTTGATAATTGTTGGATCACCCTTGTTGATCTAACGATTAATATATATTCCTATTTTTATATGCATATAGGCTTTGAAATTGGGTGAGGAAAAGTCTAGTGCTCTGAAAGATAAAAACAAACTTCATCTCTTTATAAAACATCCTATATTCAATATAAAATATACATAAAATTTAGGTGTACTTTGGCAAGTCTATGAAAACACCTTTAAGTTGAAAAGAAAACCCTAAATAAGCTCAAAGAGACCTTTTCTATGTTTTCTTTTTGTTTGCAAGACAATTGAGTAAGGTCAAGAGCTTAATATTTGATGTAGTATGGGGTGCTTGTGGTTCAATTTGATTCAAACCCTTTACATCCAAACATTGACATCAAAGTCATATAACACTGTATCATGGTGTCATTGCACATTATATGATAGTGAACGTGTGAAAGTATTTTTTGAAGAAGAAAAACTATAGTAAGGAAAACAATAGACTATAGAGGCTGGAAGTGATATGAGAACAACACAAAAGGAAAGGTAAATAAGATTGTAACAAAATGGCTAAAGGGTTTAAAACCTTCAAAAAACAAAAAAACAAAAAAAAAAGAAGAAAATGTTGCTTATTATTTATTTTGTAATTAAAAGTGGTTCAGTTTGGGTTTTAGTAGTCTGGTTCAGTATGATTCTCCAACCAAATTGCAAATTGAATTGAAAGATAAAATAATCACATTTATAGTTCAATTCAATTTGATGAACAACTTTACATCTAAGAACCTCTTTTTAGGGTTAATTAAGCTAAATTCCCTTTAAATATTTTTAACTAGACCTATTATATAGCCCTTACGATTAACCCACTCAATGACGGACCTAGGCAGAGCCTAAAAGGGGCCTCGGTCCTCTTTGCTCGGAAAAAAACTTGATTATTATAATATATTTAAATAAAAAAAAATATATGTTTGTATTCGTCCCTGAACCCACTAAATTGGTGTATAGTATTGCATTGGCTAGAAACTTAATTATAAAAACGACTCTCTACAAATTTCATAAAAAGTTCATTATTATTTGCGAAAAAAAATTTACTAGTGTAAAATTTGGAACGAAGATCCTCCCACAAAAGTTCCACTTTTTTTTCCCCTCTCTTTTATTTAGCAATGCAGTTGAATTTAAATACGCCGAGTTAGAAACAAACCCTTTTAATGGTTGGAAGGGGTGAATGGAGTCAACTTCGAGCAGCACTAGGAACGAGTTTATGTTTCAAGAGGCACAAATGCCAACCGCAATGCATTTTTTTTCCCCAAAAACGGTGATTGTTGAGACGAAAACTATTTCTGGTCTCGTCGAATTATTCAGCAGACGGCAAACTATGTTTTTTAATATCGAAGCCACTAATGGAAAATTGCCACGTGATTCGTGTCACAGATTAGATGTAAAATGCTAGACACAACAATTATTAAGCGATTTCTCATTAGTCAATACACACCTAACCTTATATTATATTATATCTGTGTGTGTGTGTGTGAGCCTGTAAGAAAACCCTCATGTTTGAGCATATTTTCTCTTTCCTTCAAAATGGTTTCCTACTGCCATTCAATGGTGAATAAGTAGATAGGTTTTACTCTATAGATAGATGATCCAATTTTACATTTCTCTCATGAAGAGACGATGAGGTGCTGCCAGACCTACAGGCCATTAGCTAAAATGAAAAGGATTAAAAAAAAAAGAAAAAGAAATATTGAATCAAAACTATTTTATGTCAAAATTCAAATAGGTATTTTTATTTTTAAACAAATTATTTAAGTGCTTTATATTTGTTTTCAAATTTCAACGAAATCACTTAGATTTAAATTGTTGTTGTTGTTGTTGTTGTTATTATTAATAAATTAGTAGTGGTGGTCGTCGTCGTCGTCTTTCATATTTGTTTCCTTGAACCATGCATGTTTTTATGATTCTGTCTACAATATGAGAAATATTAATTTAGCCGTATGTCAGCATGAGACAGAGAACTTCATTGAATTTTGGTTTAAATATAAGGTATCTAAGTAATCATCAAAAGGTAAATTAATAAATTGGACTTTGGCCAAATTACAAAATTACAATATTTTATTATTTTTATATGAAAAACAATTACGATAATTTTTTTTCTCTCATTGCAACTAGTCAAGGCCTATCTAGTTTAATAATATCTCCCATTGAAGGTGTATCATATAGTAAAATAGAACCGTATGCAATATTACAATTCTGTTTGACATACTCTTAATATAGGGTATTATCTTAGACCACCTATTTTTTCCCAAAATCGTATTTGATAATTGGTAGCTTATTATTCATTTTATTTTTTCATATTAGTTAGATATGAATTGGTTTAATGAATTTTATAGATATCAAAATTGTATTTGATAATTAGTAGATATGAATTGGTTTAATAACCATGAAATCTAAGTTCAATCTCAGCTCCTTTAGTAAAATGAACTTTATTTTGAGTTTAAGTTTAGCTCGTTTATAAATTGAGTTCGAGCTAAATCGACTTTTTTATTAAGCCTAAAGGTTTTATTAAGGGTGAAATTAATGCTCCAACTCGACTCGATTAAGTAATCTCTTTTTTATTATTTTCAAACTTAAAAATAATATATAAAAGTTGCTAAATATACATACATATATATTAAGTAGAAATTAGTCTTATTGTTTTAATTTTATATTAATATGTCATACACATAAAACTTATATATTTGCTAATAAGCCTGTTAATAAGCTTGTTAACAAATCTGTTAATGAGCCTACTCGCAAACCTGTCCATAAGTCTAAAATGAATCTTTGCATCATAAACACATAAACCAAGAATTTAAACTATTAATTTTGTAAAGGCTGAAAAATACATATATAATTATATTTATTATTAAATATTTGGATTTGATTATTAGGCGAGGGTGTGTTGAGGCAACTTGTCGATCATCCAACCATTCTCAATATGGCTTGTGCACTAAAAGAGACTCATTTTAATTGTCAATTGTCAACATAATCTAACAGATGATGTCGATGACTAAGCTTTGTAAGTACCCCAAGTCCCTCTTCTTTGAATAATGAAAATTTGATAGAAATAGTGAGAGGCTGTCGAATTTTATCTCAAAAGATTAAATACTTGTCCACTGTTGCTAGTGGGGTTTGATGCTCTGTAGCTACTATGGGTGTAAAGACTCGATTATAGCAATCACATGTGTACCGTATGACTATTATGGTATGTGTGAACTAGGAAAATGATATGTACAGGGATGATCAAGAAAAAAAATACATAAGGAGGGGGAGTATGTGATCTTAGTAGGCTTGAACATATCGTGATAGGTGTAGGAGCCGAATAGCATCAAGCTTCACTAAGCACCATAAAATGATGAGTGTTCTTAAATAGATCAAGTGACTAATCCACTGAGATTGAAATTTGACTACACAACAACATTGTCAAGATTTTGATATCCAAATGAAATTTGACCATTGGTATTTATAAGGAGTCTAGTTGTCAATGTTGTTCGTTAGATTAAGTGGACGACCAATAGTTAGGATGTGTCAGTTTCATTATAGATATTAAAGTGGGCTCCCTTGTAAGCCCAAACCCATAAAAGAGCGTTATTTGTAATGTGTGAGTCTTCATGATTTGAAGCCCACTAGGCTAATTCTCCTATGATCATCCTAATCATATGGGCTTAACTTTCTGAACCCTATCACCTTAGCCCAAAGAGTTAAATCCAAATCAAAATTAGGCTCAAAAGCCCTATAAATCAAATTTAGTCATCCACAACTCCTTCATTTGTTCAAAGTAAATTTGAGATGCTTGAAATTGCCTACTCATCCTTCTTATTCTACTTTTCTCCTAATCATTATTAAAGTATCATTATGTGTAACTCCTTGCAAGCCACATATAATGTAATAATCATGCAACATGCACATGGTTACTTTTACCCGAATCTATACATCTATGAATCTAAACATCAAGAATTTATATATCGTGAATCTCGTGTATTGTAAATAATTTTTGGAATTCAATTTTGTTAGGAAAAATTAATTTCCTATAATGATAAGATAATTTTTCCTCTTGTCTATAGCGATTAGCAATATAATAAAACTAAATATAAAATAACAATAAACACTTGGATTTAACGTGTAAAACCTTAATTGGGAAAAAAACCATGGAACCGCAGTGTAAAAACTTTCATTATCAATTCAACAAATAATGTAATTATAATATTTTTCTTCACTAGTTATACTGGTGGATAATTAATCTTTAATGAAAATGGTGGATATCAATAAAATTTCAAAACTAATTGATTCACAAAAGCGCAAAAGTATCTATTTAATTTGGACAACTAAGAAAGGTTAACAAGAAATGAAAATAATCACCTTCAAGTATTTCATGGTATGAATTCAATGGAAGAAGTTTTGTTACGATGGGGATTTAACAGACCATTCGACCATCGATCCAAAAAGTCGTTGAAATCAACTTGCATTTGATTTCTTTAAATATTGAAGAGAAACCAGTCGGTTTCGATGTCTGTAAGCTTACTATGTACTTTTAAAGTGCTTTCTTCCTTTTCAAAATTTCCAAGTTCTGTTTTCAATAAGCCCCTGTATCGAGTCTCACATATACATGAAATTGTGTCTTCTCTGATCCATGGCCGTCGTTTTCGTCTTTTCTCAAATTTTCAACTCCTTTTTTTTTTTCTTCTATAAAATATATATATAAGATATAATATGTCTTTATAAAAGATATACTAGAATTTATTATTATATGATATGAGCTCATAGGAGTTGGATCCAAAGCCCAATAAACTTTCCCTCTAACTCATATGGGGGGTTCTATCACATCGGTTATCTGTTTGAAACAAATAAGTTTGCCTTTTGGCAGAACTTTAGTCATTATATCTTAACCATTGTCATCAGTGTGAATCTTTTCTAGCTTTAAGAGCTTAACTTCTAATGCATCTCAAATCTAATGATATCTAACATCAATATGCTTGGATCTTAAATGAAAAGTTGGATTCTTACTGAGATGTGTAACACTTTGGCTGTCACAATATTGTTTTAAGTCTTCCTGCTCTTCGAAAAATTTCTTCATCCATTAGACTTTCTTGCAGGCTTCAGTAACAACAATATGCTTTGCTTCTATGGTGGATAATGTAACACTTTTGTAATTTGGATTGCCAAGACAACCCACACCCCCCCAACATAGGTAATCAGATAACCTGAAGTAGACATCCTAAAATCAAGATCTCCTATCATATCAACATTTGTAAATCTTTCTAATAGTAGTTTACTACTACCAAACCGCAAACATAGTCTAGAAGTACCTTTAAGATACTTGAGAATCCATTTAATTGCGATCTGATGCTCTTTACTTGGATTTGAGAGATAGGGAATAACAACACCAATGGCATGATCAATATATGATCTAGTGTACACCATAGCGTACATCAGACTAACAACTGAAGCATAGAGTATCATTCTTGATGTCTTCTTTGTTTGCCTCACTTTTATGATATTGTTGAGAACTAAGTTTAAAGTAACTTGCAAGTGGAGAACAGATAGATTTTTTCTTGCTCATATTGAATCTCTCTAATACTCTTTTTAAGTATCTCTCTCATGACAACCACAATTCCTGGCTCTTCTTATCACGAATAATTCCCATTCCAAGAATTTAGCACGTAGGTCGTAAGTCTTTCATGGCAAAAGACTTGCTCAATGCATTTTTTAAAATCTTGAATCTACTTGGTGTCATGGCTAACAATCAACATGTCATCCACATATAATAAAAGAATAATAAACTCACTACTGCTAAATTTCTTTATAAAGACACAATGGTCTGATGTAGTCCTAGTATATCCTTGGTCAGTCATAAAGGAATCAAACTTCTTATGCCACTATCTTGGAGCCTATTTCAACTCATGTAAACTCTTCTTCAATCTGCATACAAGATGCTCCTTCCTGTTAACATTAAACCCCTCTAGCTACTCCATATAAATCTTTTCCTCCAAGTCACCATGAAGGAATGTTGTTCACATCTAATTACTCAATCCGCAAGTTTAAACTAAAACAATACGAAGTACAACTTGAATGGAAGATATCTTCACAATTAGTGAGAAAATCTCATCAACGTCAACACCTTTCTTTTGGCTAAATCCTTTCACAACTAATCTTACCTTATACCATGGTTATGAGCTATTCTCTTCAGTCTTTGAGCTAAATATCCATTTATTCTTCAATGGTCACTTGCCTTTTGGCAGTTTTACTAAATCATATGTATGATTCTTATGCAAGGACTTCATCTCATCTTGCATGGCTTTCACCTATTCCTTTTTTGCTCATGTAATATAGCCTCTTGATAACATTTTGCCTCTCCTCTATCTATTAGCATCACATACTCATCTACATTATATATAGTGGATGGTCTTCTCTCTTTTGTAGACATTCTTAACTCAATCCACTGATTAGGCTCTTGGGATATCTCATTATCTTCAACTAAGTCTTGCATATCTTCCCCATCATTATTAATATCTTTACGTAAGGGTACTATGTCTACATTGATCGGGATCTCGCTTGACGATTTATATTTCTCTAGCTCCTCTATGTCTTCAATAGTTTAGTTTTCAAGAAGGACCACATCTTTACTTCCAGCAATTTTCTTCTCTACTGGATCCTATAATCTTATCTATACCCATCATGTGCATAACCTAAAAAAATATACTGCTTTGAATTTGCATCAAGTTTCGATCTTTCATTCTTGGGAATATACACGTATGCCTTGTAGCCAAATACTTGTAAGTGATCATAGGAGATACTTTTACCACTTCATACTCTCTTTGGAAGATCAGTATCCAGAGTATAAGAGAGAAACAAATTGATCAAATCAATAGCTATCCTCATTACTTCTCCTCAGAATGATTTAGGTAGCTTAGCATGAGATAACATACACTTTACTGTCTTTATAATAGTACGATTCATCCTTTTTGCAATGTCGTTCTGCTATGAGGTCTTTATAACTATCTTTTCAAGTTTAATTCCATATACTCTACAATATTCTTCAAAAGAACTTCTATATTCACCATAATTATCAGCTCGGACATATTTCAACTGTCCTCCTATTTCTCTCTCAACTTTAAAATGAAATTGCCGAAACACATCTAGAACTTGATCTTTGGATTTCAAAGCAAAAGTCCATAACTTTCTAGAGTGATCATCTATAAATGTCACAAAATAAAGAGTACCACCTAATGTTTTATCTTTCATGTAACACATACCTGTATGGATTTGATCAAGTACATGGGATCCCTTAGTAGGTATATTTCTAAGAAATGCAACTTTGTGTTGTTTTCTAGTAAGACAATCAGTACAAGTGTTTATAAAAATACCTTTCACATCAAGTAGAAGTTGCTTCTTGGTAAAATTTGTAGTCCTTTCTCACTCATGTGACTAAGTCATTTGTGCCAAAACTCTATTGATGACTCATCAATCATGTTCACCTCTCTTTTATATAGTTTTGCAGACATTAAGTAAAGGGTATTGATTTTCTTCCCTTTAACTACTATGAGAGAGCCATTAATGAGTTTCCATTTATCTTCATTAAAATAACTATTGTATCCCTCGCCATCTAATTTTCATACACATATCAGGTTCAAGTGCATACTTAGAGGATGCCTAACATCTTTAAGGATGAGTTTGTAACAAGTATTAGTCTTCAAAATAATATTTCCAAAGCTAAAAAATTTGGATGTACTATCATTTCCCAGCCTAACATGTCATAATCACCAGAAGTGTAGGTTGAGAAGAATTCACCATGTAATGTCACATGAAATGAGGCAGCAGAGTCAATAACCTAGTCAGTATTAAACATGCTAGATTGACACAGTCATCATCCTAAGCAACAACAATCTCACTATCTGCTGCCGTAGCAATCGTGTCATCACCTTTACCTTTTGGCCACTTTCTCTTCCTTATTCTACATTCTTGTTTTAGATGTTTTGGCTTGTCACAGTATTAACATTTAATATTTCTTCTTCTTTATTTGGACCTTCCCATGGATTTGCTAAATCTATCAAATTTATCAGATCACCCTCTAGTCTTACATTTACCATGTTTTTCCCGTTTATTAGTAACTAGCGCCTGAGTGTCAATAATTGCACTAAATTCTTTTCTTGGCTTCTTCGTTCATCAAACTATCTTTCACCATTGCAATGGTGAGCTTTCTTTTTGGAGCAAAATTACTAATAGACACCACACATGTCTCCCAGCTGTCATGTAGTGAACTCAATCACAAAAATTCTTGTATCACATTATCAAGCATAAGTTTCATAGCAGATAGCTGATTCACAAGACCTTAAAAACCATTCAAGTGCTCTGTCATATTGGATCCATCTTTATACTTCAGATTTACCACTCTCTTGATTAAGAAGGTTTTATTCAAGGCAATCTACCTTTCATATATGGACTTTAATTTCTTCCATAGAACATCGGCCCTGGTTTCTTGAGCAACAAGATGATACACTCTATGATCAACCCATCGTTAGATATAACCAACAGTTTTTTTATGCATTATCGTCCAATCTTCATCATATTCATCTTTTGGCTTTGCATTAAAGGCATATACAGATCGTTACAGTATAAAAGATTTTCCATCATCGACTTCTGGATTTAATAATTTGAAAATTTTAGTTTTATCATGGTACATGATGATTTTGCCATGCTTGTGACACAAGAAACAAATTTTTTTAAACCCTGCTCTGATAACATATGTTAGGATAAATTAATATCTTATAATGATAAGATAATTTTTCCATTTATTTATAGCAATGACCAATATAATAAAACTGAATATAACATAACCATGAACACCTAGATTTAACGTGGAAAACCCTAATTGGGAAAAATCATGGGATCACAACACAAAAACTACCATTATCAACAAATAATAGGATTACAATGTTTTTCTTCACTAGTTATATTAGTGGATAACTAATCTTTCAACAAAACGGAGGATATTAATAAAATTTCAAAACCAATTAATTCGCAAAATTGCAAAAACATCTATTCAATATAGACAACTGAGAAGGATTAACAAAAAAAACATAAATAATCATTTTGCAATACTCCATGCCATAAATTCAACTGAAGAAGCTTCGTCACAATTGAGATTTAATAGTCCATCCGGTTGAGGATCCAAACACACCTCATTGAAAACAACTCACTTTTGATTTGTTTAAATATCGAAGATAAACCAACCGCTTCCGATGTCTGTAAGCTTACACTGTGCACTTTTAAAGTGCTTTCTTCCTTTTAAAAATTTCCAAGTTCCGTTTTCAACAAGCCTCTGTACCGAGTTTCACATGTAAATGAAATCGTGTCTTCTCTGGTTTGTGCCCGTAGTTTTCGTCCCTTCTCGATTTTTAAACTTTTTTCTTTTTTTCTTTTCTTTAAGTATACATAAGATATAAAATGTCTTTATAAAAGATATCGTATATTTTTATAAAAGGATATACTAGGATATATTATTTAATGATATAAGCCCATATAAGTTGGATCCAAAGACCAACAAATTTTAATCAGAACGGAGAGCATAAAAGTAAAAGTTGATATTATCATTTAAAAAAAGGATTCCCTTATTCCCTGCATAAATTATATTAAGGGATGTCGCGATGGTAATTCTCTCGGTAGGGCAGATTCTTCGGGGGCTTCTTTATGAAAGTTATATTCTCTGGAATTAGAAATTCTCTGGCCCAAAGAATGCGAACTGTGATGGAGCACTTGCTTCCAATATCTATTTCTTCCTTTGGAGAACCTTCTTCTTTATATGTTTCCTGATAGCGAGGGACAAAACCCTTTTGATGGTGCGAGACATCTTATGGACAAAGTTTGAGGTAGACCCTAACTAAACCCGTAAAGTTGAGATTTCACCATTCTTTAAAATTGCTAGACCAGAGGAATCACTTTGTTGCTTTGTTTGATTCTATTTCTTCCAAGGAAACTTCAAAAAGAAGCTGAAGGAAGTATACATTCCTCAACCTTTTTAAGGCATTCTTTAGCAAGACATTTGATAGGGCTCCAAAGGATCGAATCTTTTACTAAATCATCAACTTATATGCGTAAATCACATTATTGTATGTGATAATTAGTCAATTAGCCTGATGGTAGAGTGCAAATGATTATCTCAATCTTTATTCTTTTTGGATGATCAACAACACACATATATATAACAATATAGCCACACAATATAATTTACCCTTTTATATCATGATTGTCATAATTTTATTAATATTTATAGGCCATCCGTTTATACATGTAATGTGTAGTATTCATTATTTATTTATTTATTTTTTGTGTGTTACCATAATCAGATATTAACTTGAGTTTTAAACTTCCTAATACTATGATACAAATTCGAGCCTTTATACATCAAACATTAAGCTTCATTACGAGGAACAAAGTAAGCAGCCCCTCCTTAGAAGATTTTGTGAGCTAAGATCGTTATATAATTAGCAATGACATTATTTTCTTTTATCGTTTAGCCAAGGATTTTGCCTCCAAGCTGTCATATTGCTTTCCAGCAAGCACATTAGACACTGCCATATATATATAATATATTATATATATATATAATGGACTATTAGTGATCATCAAGTATAAATGGTTTTCACTTATTCTAAACCTATGTATTTAGTGATGTTTGTGGTTGGTTCGTACCATCTTTAAGATGGTTCAATTCAAACTCTTAATTAAATAGAATGCTTTTAACTTATTAAGATTCTAAACTAAATCAAACTATTTCAAATACAGGCTTTTAACTTTTAAGATTCTAAACTGAATCAAACTATTTCAAATACAGTTTTAAAAACATCTTATTCTAATTGATACTATCAATCAATTTTAGACTTTCTAATTAAATATTGATGTTCGCATTAAGGAATATTTTGTAACACTAGTAGATTGACTACCCCCATGAATGCGCTAAAGAATACATTAAAAATAAATTGAAAGCGTTTTGAAAATATTTTCGATTTCGTCAATCCAATTATAAAACTTTCTATTTCAATAATTAATTTTAAAGATTTTAATGAATTTTGCAATGATTCAACAATTAAATCTTAAATTTTTTCCAAGACAACTTCAATATTTCATGTTGAGATAAATTTTTTATTATTCTTAAGAACTTTGTTTATCTAAATAGTGTCGACTATTACTTAATTCATAAATTGATGCAAAATGAAAGATGAAAAGGGTAACGGTTTATATCCCAATTAAAATATGCTATTTTCTAATTTCTTTGAAATTATTGGAGAAAATGAATGTGATATTAAATGACATCGAAGATGCAGCGGTTGTATGGTGTTTCCTTATACAGTTATTGCGAGTAAATTTTTGTATTTGAAAATAAAAATACTACTTAAAATAAAAAGATAAATAAAATAATATTTCTACTGAAAAAAGGGAAAAAGGACATAAAAAAAATAGCATTACAACATACCGACAAAACAATCAATGCTAAAGGTAATGAAAAGGTCTTTTCTTTTGAAAAATCCTATCAAACCAAAACATAACCCGAAGAAAAAAAAAAAAAACTTAACGGAGTGAAAAAACCAAAAACTGAAACGTTTGGATAAAAAAGATAAAAAATCCAGAGCATGAAAATTAAGGGGGAAAAGGCTTAAATCGAAACACTTAAAATTATTATTTTAGTATTAACACAAAAAAAAAAAAAAATTGCAGACTTTGTACTGTTTGGATGGCAATAACTTATAGCCCGCTTGAAATAACTATTCATTTCCTTCGCGTTCCATGTAAAGTTGTTTTTATGGTGTTCAGTTGAACGGAGTGACAACTTACGAATTGATATTACGTAAAATGATAAATAGTAATTCATCTTCCCACATCAATGAATTATCATTCAATAATTTATTTTTTGAACTTTATCATAAATATTCCTATCTTAAAAATATCACCTATACAATTATCTTATTTTGATAATAAATATATTAATATTATAAATATTTTATATTTTATTTTAATAATCACTTATTTTATTTTTTTATATCAAGTGAATATTGTATCATTACAACCATATTCCATATGGTAGATTATCATCAATTACATAATCCCCCAGATACCAGTATAGTAATTTGTCTGCTTCAGTTTTTTGACTTTTGTCTGGCATTGCTGTTTTAGAAATTGATGTACTCTTGATCTTGTTGTCTGTGCTGGAGGAAATGAAATTTCGTAGTTCACCAGGAATTTTTTTTTTTTTTCCTACTCTTAATGAATGAAATTTAAACCAAATTGCAGGCAACCATATTTATAGCATATCGAGGAAGGCAAAAAGATTATACATTATACTGTAGATTTGTCTTTTAATCTTACTTGGTGATAATATTGATAAAATAAATTAAGGGTGTGTGTATTAAATCAAACTTAGGATTTTGTGTATTTTTTAATAAAATGTGACATATATCTTTTTTTTTTTCCAATTACAATGAAAAGAGAAGATTCGAACTTGTATATCCCAATATGAGATATCGGATAAGATATCTTATAAGGCCATTAACCTTCAAAAATAGAGATTAATAATTATTTTTTTCTCTCCTTAACTGCTTAAATTTAAGTTTCACAAGTATGTAAAACAGAGAGAGAATATTAGAAAATGGACGGATTTTTTCTTATTTTATTTTTCTCTCTATTCTTTTGAATGAGATAAAGAGAAGATATAGTAACAATCAACAGAGATACTTTTACTAAATACAGTTAGAGAAAAGTACATATTTAGTCAATGTTTTTCACTTTTTCTATTTGAGTACTAAAGCTTTTGTTTTTTCCCCTTCTATTTCAGTCCTTAATCTTTGTATATGTTGACAAAAAAAAGACATTGTTAACTCCATTAACTTTTCTATCCAATTTATATGACATGGCTTTCTTTTTTTTTTCAATTTTATTTGTGCCACATGTCAACTTATCATCAATCACATCAAAATAAAAATTGATTTGAATAAACATATAATTAAATTTATATATACAAATTAACTAAATAAACAAAAATCGAAAATATATTAAAAAAAACCATAAAAATTAAGAACACCAAAAATAAGAAAAAAGTAACAAGCTTGAACTTTATAAGGAAAAATCAATTAAAGATGCAAACTTGCATTCATCGGTAGGGATTTATCATAAAGAGCTCAAACATTCTTATATGCAAAAATAGACAACTATAAGATGAACGGATTTTAAATATAAAAAAATAATAATGATGAAAATAGGAAAATAAAAACAAATGTTGAAATCACAACATTTAAAGATTCAAAACCATATATATGTCATAGTAATTCCCTAATGCTAGGCATCATCAGTCTGTTATTGGAACAAATAAATCACCAACAATGACCTAGTACCATATTTTCTCTAAATTAATTTCTTTATTAATTTACTTTTCTTTTTTATATTGAAAATCAATTCATCTTCTAGATGTCTAATTTTCCATGCTCTCACAAACATTGAAATTATCATGTCTAATCCTCATGATGAATGCAAGTTTGCATTTTTAATTGGTTTTTCCTTATAAAAGCTCAAAAGTGTTACTCTTTTTCTTCAGCATTCTTACTTTTGTGGGTTTTTTTTTAATTTTTAATTTTTGTTATTATTGTTAATTTAGATAATTTGTAGATATATTTAATTATATTAATTTATTTAAATTAATTTTTTATTTTGACATGGTCAATGATTCGTCAACATGTGGCACAAATAAAATAAAAAAAACCATGTCATATAAAATAGATGAAAAGCTAATGGAGTCAACGGATGTCCCTGTTTGTCAACATGTGCAAAGATTAAGGACTGTAATAGGAGCACAACAGAAAAAAAAAAAAAAAAAAAAAAGGAAGAAGAGGAAGAAAGCTTTAGGACTCAAATAGAAAAAGTGAAAAATGTTGAGGACTAAATATGTGCTTTTTCCATATGATTGAAAAGTATAACAAACAAGCCAAATGCTAGTAAGATGATAAAAACCAACAAATATATCAAAATTACAAAACAATCCTTAATGGTCGTGAACATATGGCTTTGAATGCCAGATAATAAAGGCAATTTTAAATTAAACCTTGATCAAAGTTACTAAAATGGCCTCCAAAATTGAGAGTTTCATATTTTAAAAGTCTTTTTGGAAATAAAAAAGTGATTTTATTGCTCATTATTATATCACGATAACGTTGAAACTTAGGTGATAGTGAAGACATGCAAGTTTGCTTGAGAAATGAGAGATAGAATTGAAGGAAAATAAGTAATCTAATCCACTAGAGGCTGAAGATAGAGAATATGGATTGAACTCCTATAGATGATTGCTCCGTAATATAGAATGTTGTTAGTGATACACCGAGCTAAAGCTCAATGTGGTCTTTGATGCCTAAGTTAGTAAACATGTTAATTTGGGGATTTAATTGATGTAGGAAGGAGAGTCCTGGCAATATTACCATTCTTGTGGAGTGAAGAGAGATACTTCTAATCGATGGATCCTCTGCGGTTGAGTGCGTCGTGAGATCATGGGTGAGTGGATACTTGACGACGGTTACTATGGACATGAGATGAACCTTTTAATCTATAATCACACGTGCTGAGTCTAATAAAAAAATGTGTACTGATAGATATTAGGCCAGGAAGAGTATTGACTGGATGCTATAAGAGTCAGTTGGTACTTCGAGTTAGAGTAAACGGAGTCTGAACAAGGCTTAAGACTTTTGTTGATATAAATTGGCCATTAGCCCATTGGGTCAACCAAGTAGCTAATGGGCTCGGCTTGGCTTGGGAGACTCCTCATCCATATTGGATCATCAAAACTATCTAATACATACATATATATATACATATATATATATAATAGACAATGTTAAAGCATTATCATAAAATGTCGTGTGATAGCTACATTATGCTTGATTGAAGTTGTAATTTAATTATAGCTTGAATTGGAGATGCTTGTTTTGGACCCACATCAATGAATAAATATCAATTGCTAGAAGTCCTTCAATATAGAGGGGAAAAAATTACATAGAAATATGTGCATCACTAATTTATTTTTTGAGACACATACATATATATATATATATATATATATAAAATGAGATCTAGATGCAATT
The DNA here is from genome assembly GCA_024138025.1 of Combretum micranthum. Taxonomy (NCBI): domain Eukaryota; kingdom Viridiplantae; phylum Streptophyta; class Magnoliopsida; order Myrtales; family Combretaceae; genus Combretum; species Combretum micranthum. The sequence continues at coordinate 2,073,621 of JAMXBD010000077.1, forward strand.
TCCTTTTGCAATGTGCAGACCTAATATAAATACTAAAAAGTTAACGAAAATGCACTTAAAAGTAGGTGCAATTCGTTGAATCTATCCTTTTCTGTTCTATATAAGGTGTTTAAGTTTTTTGGTTCCTCTAGAGATTCTTTAGTTAATTTATCGGAATTTTGAGTCTCGTCAAAGACACACAATGTCCTTGATTAGATAATCCACATGTCATGGCCTCTAGTGAATGGATAACCACAATGCTTCTTTCGCTTAGTAGTGGTTCTAATGTTCACTGATGTTTAATGAAAATGCGGTTCAACAAAGAAGAATAGGTGGCCAAGGTTGTGCTTATGTATGGTCCTACATTGGTGTTTAAAGCTTTGACCATGGATGATGGATGTAATAGTTTGAAATTGGCAATGGCTAAAAAGATTCCTTGGCTAGGAATGAGCAAAGTAATTGCGATTCTTTTATGAAATAATTATATTGTAAATGACAAAGCCATCCAAAACAAATGAAAGATAAGAGGAAAAAATTTCACTAATTCTTTCTCTAGTGTCCAAAAACTCCTTAGCATACCTTAATATATAAGGATGATCATGCACTGCCCTCCAATTTAAGCTTCTTCTTTTTCCTTTATTTGCTACAATTGATCTTAAAGTCCATAGATTTACTCATTCTTATCTCAAATCCAAGGTTTTTCTTTTTAATTTTCTTATTTTTTTCACCCCCATTATCATTAATCTATGGTATTCCATTTCCACTGTATGAGTTTACAACTATAGATCTACCTAGTTTGAAATTTAGTGATCAAACTAATGTTATTTTGTCAATAGTATTTAGAAAAAGTGTTTTTCTTTTTTCTATGTGTTTGTTTTTCTTATTTTGCTTTTGTTTGTTTGCATCTCTTTCTCAAAGGATTTTTCTTTTCTAGACAGAGTGTTAGTTTTTCATTCTTTGAATAGAATTTATATTGTTAAAGAGATGTTTCGACCCTTAATTGTGAAAAGAGGTGCTCATGGCCTATCTTTCGATTAGTTTGTTTTATTGCCAACTTATACTTTGTGTATAAGAGTTATTCTAATACAATGAATATTCTGAAAAAAGGAAAAAACAAAACATGAAATGAGAGGGAAAAAAAAATCAAGATTTACATCATTTTTACGAATATTTATTTTTAAACCTAGGATATGTAAATAGCTGAACATGTTCAAAGCCTAAGAATTAGTCATAAATATTGATTAGAAGCCACTAAGAAAACTATTTATGGTCTGTTTGAATTATTTGATTTGTATCCATATCTTGTCTAATATCTGATTTGCATTTGTATCTTATCTGTATTTGATCTATTTGCTTTGTTTATGAGTAAAAATGTTTGTTTTTCATTTATATCTGTTTCTTGACAAATATCTATTTGAAAACGATAAAAACAAGATGAAGCATACATACCATTAATGTAATAATTTTGGGATAATATCACGAACAGTACATGAACTTCGATAAAATATATAATTAGATATCTCAATTTTGAAAATGATCAATTTAGTATATGAAAAACTTCAAAATCAATCAATTTACTATCTAAAAGAACTTAATAGATGCACTATTGAAATTCATGAGAAGTTCTTTCATGTATAAATTTATCAATTTCAAAATTTATGTATTAAATTAATCAATTTTAAAGTTTAAGTACCAAATTATATATTTTATCAAAGTTCAAGTACCATTCATAATATTAACCTAATAGTTTTGTAAAAGATGCAAAATGCACCTTTATTTACTACGACAAGTGTAAATGTTTATATGATTATTTTCCAACTAGTATACACACAAACTACAATTTATGGGGCATTGAACCTAATTATTTTCTTGGAAGATAAATGTTTGTGTTCTACATAATCGAAATACAGAATCGAGATATAGAATTGTGATATTTTATAATTTCTTTAAGCTAACTTTTAAAAACTCTCAATATATTTAGAATAGTCATTAGAAAAAAAAAAATAAATATTTGATGGAAATAAATAAATCATTATACAAATCAAGAAAACTGCAACATAAACATTGCAATCTGAATCATTACAATAAAAATATGCTACAAAATGAACAATAAATTGGCTTATTATTATTAAAAGGGAAAATTATGTAGAGATCATCTAAAAACTTTTAAAATTGTATGAACCATTTCTCAGTCTACTTTTCAAAAACTTAGTATTAGAGTTTTCTGAAATAGTTGTGTAACCCATTTTTGTTATATATAAGCTGCCTGTGTGTATTTTAGAATTGATGTAGATAATTAGTTTAAATATATTCATTGGATTAGTGTTAAAAAAAAAAAAAACTACACAAAAGAAAAATTAAAAAGAAGAAAAATTCAAGGAGCTAATGCATCCTTTTCCCTAATCTAAAATGAGAGTTTTCTTATTGCTATGGTTACATCTCTATCATCGGAATGAACAATCACTTCACTCTGGAAGGATATATTCGTTAACTTGGGCATGTCGACCTTTTCAGCCCTAGGAATTGGGAGTTTCAATTGGAGATGGCATATTCGTTGTCACTTCCCATGGCTGGTTTAATAGAAAGAAAGAGCCAAGTCGACATGACATTTGCCATTTTAATCAAATTTCTAATTTATTAAATGCATCGACCAGACCAGACCAGACCAGACTAGACTAGATCAAAAGTATAGAAGGCTTAAAAATGAAATGACCTGTATGTTCAAATTTAAAGCAAACAAAAACAAGTTGGTTGTTGGTATATGATTGTCTTCTCTGTTGTGATTATGATGTTTTGCATTTTGTAAGGAAAAACAGAAAACAGCTGGTAATTAGCTTTTAAATGTTGTAGTGAAAATTTTGATTAATTTAATTGAAAAAGGTTAGACGATTGGTGACAACGGCCACACAGTTCCTTTTTAATTTTTTTTATTAATATTTAGCCTACACATAAAAAAAAGAAAGAAAAAAAATATACAATTGTTTCAAGGATCTACATGTGGACTTTTAAAAAATAAAGGATTTATACAATTTTAAAAAAATACAATTCATAAATTCAGTTGATTCTAAATTATGAAAAATTTTATGGTTTTATATTAGTTACGACGGAACAATCTCATCACATTAATGATTGTTTTAAATATAACATAACTTTTTAAATTTTTTTACACTACTAATTTTTTATAGTTAATCTAATTTGATGTTAGTGGTGGTCACGAGATCATAGTAATTTCCCGGAAAAATAACGGATGTGACATGTGAATCAGTCGAAGTTGTTATGCTTCGGTGTAAAGGCAAACAAAGATAGTGAAAGATTTTCGCTAAAAATATGCTCCTTTGCTATAGCTTGGAGCCGGATTTTATCATTTGGGGCCGGGCCTGACGGTATTGTTAAATGGACGGGACGAATTTCAACAATAAAGTATACATGCCACGTGGAGAAAAGTATAATAAGGATATTAAACAAAGCCCTTACATTTTGTGGATCTGAAACTGGATACTTGGGTCATAAGAGTTTATGTATTGGGAGGAAAAAGGATTCATTTCATTATTTCATGTGCTGGATTTGAGAGATTGAATCGAAGCCCAAAGCCCATAGTGTATGGACAAATCGTGTTTGGACCACCCTAGGTTTTTTTTTTTTTTTTTTTTTTTTGTACCTCATCTTTATTTGAAAGCAGAATATGAATTCCAAACCCATTCAAAACCTAAACATCAACCCCCGTTATTATTATGGTTTTAAAGATAGTGTCTTAAAGCAAGATAGTAATGATAATAATAATAATAATAGTAATAATAATAAGCATGAGGATAAAAAATTAGAATCATAAAAAGAGTTCATTATCTTCCTTAAACCCTAACACAATCTTGTTGTAGGAATGTTAATAGTCATCTCACCCATTTTTATGGTAGTTTAATTATCTGTACGTCAGTCAGCATGCATGTTCTCACTTTCCTTGTTTGAAGCTCATTATAAATTGAAAATGAGTTTCCTATATAAAAGGATGCAATCCAAGACATATGGAAGAGAACATATAGCTAGTGTGAGAGGAAAGAATAACAGGTGATAAAAGGGATTAAAGAGGCAAAGATGATGCATGTTAGGAAGGGTTGATGGCACAAGTAAGATGCTACCGAACAGGTCATTGTAGGATATTCAATTTGCTAAAAATCGTATCGGGTTATAGGACGGGTATAGTAAAATACTTTGCGATCCTATAGGGTCGCCAATTAGGGTCAAGTCATAGTTATGACCCTATAGTTTCGATCTGATTTGCTAAAATTACTATAAAAATATAATTAAAATTTTTAAATTAAAAATAAAAACTTAATAAACATTAAGATCGGTCATAACTCACATATTACGAGATTGCAATAGGTAGGTGGATTTTTTTTTTTCTACCTATATATAATGTAGATGGGCAAGTAATATTACTTATTATTGGTGCTAGCAATTAGATATTATATAATACATTAAAGGAATATTTTCCTTGTTTTTTAATTGTAATAGTTTATTACCTAATATAATATTTTTTTTTAGTTAGATACTTAATATAATATTAAAGTGTGCATTTTCTTAATTAAATTTGTTATTTAGCACACATTTTCCATTTGTTGTCAATGTTTTGACATTAATATCCTTTTTTCAACTAGATAAATATAAATAAAATTCTACATGCAACTCAAAAAGATAGAAAGATAGCTTCATAAATTTTGTATTACAAAGTTTGGAATAAAATAAAATTTTCCTTATTCAAAATTATGTATACATCTATATTACACTATATCACATATTTCAATATATGAATATAAATGCAAAAGAATCTCATTTTATCTCATACCAAAATTTAAAAAAAAAACTATATAAAAATTAAAAAATTGCAAAAGAAGAAATATGCGTCACACATATACAACAGTGTTTGATATTATATTGTCTTTTTATTACATTTTTTTGAATGTATACATATTGAAAAAGTATTGATATAAAGTATACAATGTGAAGTTGATATTATACTGTCTTGTTTATTCACTTTGTAAGAACCTCTACACAAAAAGAATAAAAAGAAAAAGAAAAAAAGAGTAAAAATGAAATTGGGTCAACCTATAGAAAACATGGTAGGATTCAGGTCTTATTTGACCTATTCTAGTTGTATTACTATGCACAAAAGTTTAAGAAGGATAAGGCCAATGTCAGACTCAATGACAATAATTTCAATTGTGAGAGAGATCCTTCAAGGTTAAGTAAAGGGTCTATAAGTTTTATGTTGGATATATTAATCTTTTAGTTTAGTTTTGTCCAAGATAAATTGCAAAGATAAATAATTTTAATGTTTTCACCTACATTTATAACTTTAAAATATCTAAACTATGCTATTAAATTTTATCTCTTTTTATAATTATTTCATAGTTTTAAGGAACTTGTATTATAAGCACGTCATATTGAATGAGCATTTTCACCCGAAATCTCTAACAAAAGCGCATATAAACTCTTATATTACTCTTTATTTTTAATATATATTTTTATTTTGTCCCTAGGGAATTTTACAAAAAAGGTTTAAAAGCATCTTTTTCAATGTGTCTCAAATTTAAAGGAAAATAAAAATTGAGTGCAAATGAAATAAATTTGTTGCGTTATAGGTCCTGTACTTGCTACAAGTGTATTCGGGATAATTGAGATTGCCTACTTCTCTTTACTATTCCACTACTTCCTTAATAATCTTTTAAGTTCCATTCCATATCACTTCTAGTAGGTTACGTGTCATGAAACACACACATGTCTACTTCATCCAAAACCATACATCTACATTTTGGCTAAGATAGCCACTTTTGGTGCACGAGCAACATTGAGAGAGATTGGATGATGAACAATTGATCCATTACGCTATACTCTAAATCGACCATGTCAAATCCAATATTTGATGTATTAATTTTCTAATCCTCTATATTTTAAACCCTAACCAAAGTCCTTCAAATGAAGTCAAAAGGGTTCAGACATCAAATGCATTTGTTAAAATAACTACCTAGTGCTTGCATGTTGTATATTAGTTGCACAATTGCCATACGTGCTCATAAGCTAAAGATTTTCTTTATAAACCCACGCTATCATAGGAGCTCGATACTAGTGCCTCAAAGTAATTTAAATATCCGTTTATGCACGAGATCGTAACACCATTTGATTGTGCAAATTATATAGGGTATTTTGAATTCTATTACTCTCAAGGTGGAAAAATATATGTATCATACATATATGTATGTAAATGTTAGGGGTAGACCCGTAAATTGAATTTCAACATAACCCTAAGTATTTAAACTCAAGTTTCTCTCTCTCTCCTCAAATGGTAAAATCCGAAAACCCTAACTCTCTATTTTCTCTCGTTCTGTATTGTGTTTATCCTCTGTTCTTCGATTCAACTAATATTAACTCTTTGATATATTGTGTAGGTTGATCTTGTTCGAGCTAGATCACGCTCCTGTACTCAAGGCACCACAACTTTTCGGGCAAACGAGGATACCCCTCTGTGTATCTTGATCTCTTATTTCTACTGTTTTCATTACATGCATGTTGCTATTTTTTTGGTATCCAATTACATGACCGTTACTATCTATGAAAACTATATGATGCATGCTATTCTGTTAAGATCTACTTGTACTACTATCTGAGATCTAAGTTGTATTTATTACAATCTACTCAAATCCAGTTGTAACTATAATTGAAAGTAGTTATGTGTAATAGTCCTCCATCCAAACTGGTTTGGATCTGGTCCTTAGATGTCTGTCCGTAACAAATTTCCCTCATTTTGGAAAAATGACGTTGTCCTCAAGGTCAAAGTATGCATAAGTCTGTCGAAATTTGTCCCAATCTTCCTAGGTAGAATCCTCAATGGCTAATCCCTTCCACTGTACCAATACTTGAGGAATAGAGGCACCTTGTTGAACTACGTAGCGTGAACTTAAGATAGCCATAGGTTGAAGGAGTGGACCAGAGTTATAAGACTCTGGAGGAAGCTCAAGAGGTTGTAAATCAGTACCATGTGCTGGTTTCAACAAGGAAACATGAAAAACTCGATGAATTTTAGACGAAGCGGGAAGATCCAATTCATAAGCACACTGACCAATCTTCTTGAGTATAGCAAAAGGCCCATAAAAACGTTTAGACAACTTATGGCTCTTATGAGAAGCCAATGATAGTTGTCTATAAGGTTGGAGCTGCACATACACCTAATCCCCTTCATTACAGACCACATCGGATCGATGTTTGTCAGCCAAATTCTTCATTTTAGCTTGAGCATGCTGTAAATTAGCATGTAAAACCTTAAGAGCTTGGTCTCGAGAAACCAAGTCTTGATCCACAGCTACTACTGATGAAGAACCCTCTAAATAGGAAGGTAAAACAGGGGGTTCTCTTCCATACACAATCTGAAATGGAGTCATTCCAGCACCCTCATGATATGAGGTATTATAGGCATACTCAGCCCAAGGCAAAAACAAAGTCCACCTCTTAGGATAATCCATAACAAAACATCGAAGATATTGTTGAATAGTCTTATTCAACACTTTAGTTTGACCATCCGATTGAGGATGGTAAGCTGAACTCATATGTAGTTTTGTCCCACTCAAACGAAATAATTCCTTCCAAAATTGACTGAGAAAAATAGAATCTCGATCAGAAACGATGGATTCAAGGAATCCATGAAGTTTGACAATCATAGTCAAAAATAAATTTGCAACTTAGTAGCTGTAAAATGACTATCCAAAGCCCCCAAATGGCAATATTTGGATAATCTATCCACAACTACGAATATCACCGAATAGCCCTTAGAAGAGGGAAGATGTGTGATGAAATCCATAGCAGTGTCTTCCCAAATCCTAGTAGGAATTGGCAGAGGGGCTAATAACCCAGCTGGTGTAGTAGTCACATACTTAATCTGTTGACATATGTGACAATTACGAACATAAGCTTCAATCTGTGACCTCATCTTGGGCCAATAAAATTGACTGGCAATACGTTTAAATGTCTTAGTCACTCCACAATAGCCAGCCATCGGGGAACCATGAAATTCCTCCAAAATTCGGGGAATTAATAAAGATTCAGGCACCAAAAATAAACGAGTCCCACAATATAGTAACCCATGTTTCCATTCAATCTTCTACTTGGAAACAAGACCTGCTTGCAATTGAGAAATGAGAGTCTGAAAAGCGGGTAAAGTCTGATACTCCTGTTTAAGATCATCAATACAATTGAAAATGGGCATAGAAAAAGCCAATAAAGAGGCATCATTGTACTAGCATGATAAACCATCAGCCACTACATTGTCTACCCCTTTCTTGTAAACAATCTCATAGTCATAGCCCAACAATTTGGTCACATAACGCTGTTGTTCAGGTGTCTGAATGACCTGTGACAGTAGTTCTTTCAAACTTCGATGATCAGTTCGAATTTGAAGACGATTACCCAACAAATAATGTCTCCATTTTCTGACAGATTCTACAACAGCATACAATTCCCTAACATAAGCAGAAGCTTTCCTTAAATGATTAGGAAGTTTCTTACTAAAATATGCAATTGGGTGAGACTGTTGTAACAGTACTGCTCCTATGCCCACTCCAGATGCATTTGTCTTAACTACAAAAGGTTGAGTAAAATCTAGCAAAGCTAAAATAGGTGCATTAATTAAAGCCTCCTTTAGCTGAGAAAAAGCTTGATCAGCCTCTGTTGACCAATGAAACCCATCAGTCTTCAATAAATCCGTTAAGGGTCCGGCAATAGTAGCATAACCTTTAATAAACTTCCTATAATAGCCTGAGAGACCCAAAAACGCTCTCAATTGTTTAACATTTCTTGGAGTTTCCCAATTGGCTACTGCATCCACCTTCGAAGGATCTGGCTTAAGAGCATTGAAAGAAACCACATGTCCCAAATACTCAATAGTAGTTTGGGCAAAAGAACACTTGCTCTCCTTCAAGAAACATTTATTATCCAATAAAGTTTGCAAAACCAAAGTCAAATGTTGCAAGTGATCTTCCATGTTACTATTATATATCAAAATATCATCAAAGAAAATAATGACAAACTTCCTCAAATAAGACTGAAACATCGTATTCATGATAGATTGAAAATTGGAAGGTGCATTGTTTAACCCAAAAGGCATTACAAGAAATTCGTAATGACCTTGGTGAGTTCTAAAAGCAGTCCTATCCACATCCTAGGGATCCATTCGAATCTGATGGTACCCTGCTCTGAGATCAAGTTTAGAAAATAAACATGCATCCCTAAGTTCATCATTCAATTCATCAACTGTGGGAATAGGAAAATTATCCCGAACAGTAACTTGATTTAAAGCCCGATAATCCACACAAAAACGCCAGCTCCCATCTTTCTTTTTTACCAGTAAAACTGGGGAAGAAAAAGCACTAGTGTTGCGTTAAATGACTCCTTGAGCTAACATTTCCTCCACCTGTCTTTCAATCTCATTTTTCTGAAAATGTGGATAACGATAGGGTTTGACATTGACTGGAGAAGTATTGGGAACTAAATGAATTCGATGTTGAATAGTGCGAAGAGGTGGCAGTGATGAAGGTGCCTCAAAGACACGAGAAAATCTACCCAACAAGGCTTGAATAGCAGTGTTGTTGGTGGTATTCGATGATGTCACATTATCCACTTTCTGAGCCACCAAATGATAACAAGAAGCAATGGCATCAATAAAAACCAATCGACGTAATTGGTGATGTGAAATTTCTTCAGTCACAACAAACCTATCGCCAATCAACATAACAGTTTTCCCTTGAGAGAAAAATTCCAGTGTTAGTTTGGAATAATCCATAGTCACTGGTCCCAATTGAGTCAGCCACTGAATTCCTAAAACCACTTTAGCACCCTGTATGGGAAGAACATAAAACGAATCGTGGAAACCCCAAGATTGAATAGAAAAATGAACATCAGAACAGATCCCCTCACACTGCATTGTGGAACCATTACCAATCATAACTGAAAATTTAGATGCAGTTTGGACAACCAATCCCAAATGATGAACTAATCGAGCTTGCACAAAATTGTGCGTGCTACCTATATCAACTAAAATCAAAACCTCATGGCCATTGATATAGCCCTTGAATTTTAGAGTACAAGGTTTTAAAGTGCCTGATAAAGCATGACAACTAATAGAACCTGTCTCTAAATCAGCATGGTCTAGATCAGCCGTCTCAGTTATTCCCTCAGAGTCATCCTCAATATCATGCAATAATAAAAGAAATTTAGATTTGCATGTATGATTGCGATGATATTTTTCATCACAATTGTAACAAAGGCCCTGTTCTCGTCATGCTAACATTTCGGCTGGGGACAGTCGTTTAATGGGAAAGGTTGGTTTGTGTGTATGAGTGTCAGAAGGGTTGGTATTAGAAGAAGATGGGACATTGGTAGTATTTGAAGAAGAAGAAGTGTATGGTTTAGAAAATTGTAAAGGGGAAAAAGATTTAGAAAGTGGAGGCACTGTGTATGGTTTTTGAAAAAGAAACTGATCATTATGTTTACTCTCATGCATTTTGGAAGGTATAAATATTTATATGTTTGCTATAAAGTGTCTAAGTGAAGTAAAACTTTAGAAAATACAAGAATTAAGGGCTGGGAATTATAGGACAAATTTATACCATCCTTTTTTGAGACCTTAATGGCCTTAAATGTTAAAAATAACCTTAGAAATGGATAGATATTTTCGAGTAGGTAGAAAACGACTACTAACATGCGAAATCCCTAGTTGAAATGAGCAAGTTGTGGTCTCTTAAGTTATAATTTTCACAACTAAGTAAAATGACGTGACTAAAATAAATAGAGTCAGAAAATTAAGTAGATCTTTTATGAAATACTCATTATAGGTATTTACTTGTTTAGGTGACAAGGAGTTTGACGTACTATTTCTAGAAGATTATTTCGACTAAGAATTGTTCCAATAGACAAGTGAGTTTTTCCTCTTAAATTTGTTCCCTTGTTTATGCATGCAAATTAATTGCACTAGCATGATAAGAAAAGATAAAAGTGAATATGTATGGGGGATTATCCGAAGATAAGCATGTGTTTCTTTTACTTGTGTAACTAAGTGAATATTAAGCATATCGCAACATTAGAATGTTTGTTTAACTATGTTCATTCATTTATATGCTTGATTACTATGTGTGTTCAAATTGATTGATCACCCTTAATGAACCATAAAACGAAATGACATTAACAAGAAAAAGGTCACGCATAGCATCCGTCAAGTCACATTTTAGAAGACTGCTACTTCTACGCATAGAGTTGGATAGGCTGCTAGTATGGTGGGACATGAGCCATGCTCCTTCCTAAGGAATCCACATCGTTCGGGGAATGTGACTCTCTGTTCGGAGCTGGACCAACCGAACGCTATGGGCAAGTGCCTGGAGACTAGAAGTAGAAGATTGTGTAGACCTTCATTAGCAATTCTTTAACCCTTAATAAGGAAGGAGTAAATCCGTTCTATGTATAGGTTCAGGATAACTATACATATGTATGATTCTCATGTGATTGTTGCATAAGCATAGCATATGCTTGACTAATAAACTTGTTTGTCTATGATTGTCATTGCAAATGATGGAGAAATATCTCACTAAGCATATTGTAAGCTTACACCTCCTTAGGCTTTTGTTGAAACAGGTATGCTTGCGGCTCTATTTAAGGATAAGGACATTAAGAAAATCATTGGTAGATTTTTGAGCTTTTATGGGAGAAAGGGGAGCATAGGATGAATTTACATTATTGGAAGTTTCTTTGTGAGTAATATATGACATATTAATATTTTGGGACATCACTAGGAATGTATATATGCAGATTTGAAGACATTAGTGGGGGTACACCCCTAAGAATTGTAATTGACCTTATTTATGATTAATGATTTATATTTCTCTTACCTTATTATTTAAATTGTTATCAACATAAATTACGTTACTCTGATGTGTTCCCTTATTTGTTGTACGACTTGTGTATGATATGGAAGCCTTTGTGTGACTAAGGAAGTTATTCCTAGGCTTTAATATTGTGTACAATGGAATATCATGTTTAAGGTACTCTTCGAGACATGACAATGTATGTAGATCTATCCTTAACATAATATACAAATTGCTTTTTAAGATCACAAGGCTCTGAACGTATGTCTTACTATTTAAAATTTTGATTTCTAGATTATTAAATGCTTCTTGAGTTAGATCATAAACAAGAGCATCACCTTGAATTGGAAAAGCCATAACATAATTATAACGAATACTAAAATAAAATAGGAAAAATTACAAATAAGTGAACTGTATTTTCATGCTTTTGCAATTAGATGACCTATGTAATTTTTTTGACAAAGAGCTGACTTGTATTAACCTCTATTTTATTCCATTAAATGAAAAAATGTTATGTCCATCACGTGGGCTCCATATGCCTTTAAAAAATAAAAGAAACCATCAAACATTAGTGGTCTTTTTCACTTTATCCCTAAAGTACACCCGTTAACTCCTTTACCAAAAACCCTAATGCAACCATAGATCTCCATAGTTGAAGACACTCAAGAAATTCCATTCACATAATCTCTCTAAAATACCTAAATATGATTTCTCTACAACAAAGCCCTAACCCTTCCAAACATCCTTAGCGCACATAAACACAATGTTGAAGAAGCATTGCTCTGCAAGTGAAGTTGGTATGGCCTCCTTTGTACATCCCTAAGGCAACGAGTTCTTCTTTATTTGTTTCATTACCAAAATCTCGTATTGGTTCATTGTGTAGGGCAAAGAATGTATCAAACCAATCCCTCTAACACGTTGTTCTTCGTCCATAGTGAAGGACCTAGTGGCATTAGTTTCATTTGTATATAACAGAGATCAAGATAAGAACTTTCTTATCCATTGTTATAATTAGGTCGCTTCTTTCCTTCTTTTTTCAACTTCCATGTTAAGGGAAGCATCAGTATTATATGATTTTTTTTTGTGTATCGTTTGCAATTCAATTTGTGTTTATCGAGATGTTCGTCGGGATGATTCTCTCTATGCCACACAATGAATGTAATTGAAACAATGTCAGTTGAATTTTTTTTTCTTGTCTATAGTCAATAGGTGACCTGCTTGCTACACTGAATGCATGGTTTTTTTTAATCAACTTAGCTTCTAACTTTTTTGGATAAGTCTCTATCTTTGCCATATTATTGTATTGAATCTTATAAAAAACCACCTAACACCCTCTATTGGTTAGATATTGAAATAAAATACTACACAAACACTTGTATGAATTCCATTGCATTATCATTGGAATTTAAGTTTGTTATGATATATAGTTTTATTGTTTACATTTTGGCATGGTAGTAGAAAGCTATGGGAACTATGAGCTTCGTATCTATATCAAATGATTTTTTTCTATCCAAGAAGAATGATATATTGGCAAAAAGCAGGGGACCCCACTATAGATGAGTCACACTTGATCTTCACTCGAATTCCATTATCATAAGATAACACCATGTCAACATAATCATAAACTAGGCCATACTGCTTTAAGTCGTTACCATCTTGAATTGCTTGTGCCTTTCTTTTAACGCAATAAGCAGTATGGATAGGTATGTCCATTGCAATGTCCTTCATAACATGCACCGGACTGCGGTAACTTCTCATTTTGGCCTATTGTCTTGAAATTCAGGTAAATACTTTCATGCAAGAAAAGTGTAATGCCCTAAATTAAAGGCATTACAACTCGCTACGTGTCCTTCTTTTATTAGAATACGCCAAGACTATAAAGTACTAAACAACAAATTATACCAAAATATCATCACCAAAACTCACTCATAGATTACTTTAAAAAATCACATAAAATAATCCTTCTAGAAATCATAAACTATTATAAATCTAAAACTACAAATCATCAAACTAAATAAGACCTAACAAACTAGTCTCATAAAGTTTCCAATAACTAATAACATAAAAATAAACTCTAGATAGTCTTCCATATCTCTCTCTTATTTCTAATACTCAAGATCTACTGGTCCTCAACTGGATAGTCAAGTCTACTAAAGCTATCCCCATAATCTATATACAGATCATACCCAAACAAGTCATAAACAACATCATCTTTGCCTGTACCTGAAAAATAAAGGAGTGAGTGAAAATGCCCAGTACGCCGTACCACAACCAAATATGCATGAACATGCAACATACAAATTTCACATACAACCCTAAAACTAATGCAGCAAACACAAGTTATTATTTTTACTTAGCCAACAACTAATACAGTTTAGAACCATTTACAACTAGTCCAAAACTCGAAGTAACTTATGACCTTGATAAACAAACCTTTATATAAAATACTTTTATATACATACATTGATGTTAAGTACTCCCCACACATTGTTGTGTACCACCGTAAGGCCTGATAGGACTCCTAATCTACTGGAATCATCTCCAATTGCAACTCCACTAGGGACAACGACACACAAGGATCATCAGGGCTTCTCGTTAGTATCATACTTTGTGTGATCTTTACTAACCAAAGCCAAACACAAGCAACACACTTTTCAATTATAATCCGGATAAAATTTAGTCAATTTATTTTTCTAATCCTACAAGCATAAACAATAAAAAAGGTAAGGTCGTACCTAGATTCACTTTCCAAACTCCAATATCAATAAGTCCTTTAAAAATACTATAAACCCTAATTTCACCAGAACCCTGATCATCAACATGTATTAAATCAAAATCCAATTTCACATTCATAATTAAACTCTAACCTTAAAATCCCCAATTTCACATCGGATTTACAATATTAGTCTACACACTTGTCTTATAGGATCACTAGACAACGAAACCCTAAAACGCATAATTTCAAAACTCCTCGAAACCCTAAATTTCTCAATCAACAACAATTTAACTATCAGAAAATATTCATTCTTTAAAATAACAAAGATTGAATGGATTCATACTTACCTAAAGATTTGCATCTCATGCCTTCCTGACTGTAAAACCGAATCACCAATTACATCTTAGGGTTTTCTCCATAATTCACCAAATCTCTAGAATATAAACAGCAAATCAGAAAAGACTATTTCTTTAATACCACAAGGACGAGATAGATTTATACCTTACCTAGGATGAGATTTCCAATCTTCTTTGATTACCAAGAAATCATAATCCAACATCACCTAGGGTTTGTTTCTAATGAAATTGTTTCAACAGCTTGATTCCTCAAAAAACCAATATGAAAACAACCTTTAGAAACCAAGATCCAATTAAAACTCAACCCAAAAGAGATTGAGATGATTTCTTACCTAGAAATTTGCCTCAGGTTGAGCTATGAAGAGAGAATTGAAGAACTTAGGTATTTATATAACACTTAGGAAACCCTAGCACAAGAATAGTTGTTTCTTTCATAGAAATATAGGCCGGAATTAAAGCTGCCAGCTCAGGGACGACTTAAACATAAATCAAGGAACAGAACCTCATAACCTAGCAGTCTTCACTTCCTACGCCGTTGGCTTTGACACCTAAGCCGGTGGCTTATAGTCGGCCTATGTCCTCTCTATCATGTTCTTCACAAACAACTTTCTCGGGTTCAATTTCAATTGTCAAAAGACGAAATCACCCTCTTAAACAATAATATTTTACATTACTACCCTTCACTATGATTTATTTATTTGTATATTACATCTCTCCTATTCTAAAAAGAACTTTCGTCCTCAAAAGTTACTTGAATCATTATCTCCTTTTTATACATGCATCCATCAGTTCTTTGTCATTCATTAAATTTTCTTCCTATTTCTAATTCTTTACACCATATTGACTCATATTTACGATTATATCTTCTAACTAGAATATAATTCCATTAAAGTCTCCTTAATTCTTAACTTTCATCACTCAAATTAGATTCACTTCTGCCGCTACTTCATAACACACCTCTTGAATATAATTTAAACTTATTAATAATATCCATCAAGAAATCTTGCCACGACTTCATTGTATTAAATCTCCAATTCAATTCCTCAAGCGATGTTTAGAAAGCTTAAAATCTTATAACTGTAGTTTCTAATTTAAATTCCAAAGGTCAAATCTTACATTAACCTGGAGCTCCAAATGTCACTGTGCTACTTGTACTTATATTGATTCAACTTAGTTTTTATTGTTATTGTTCCATATCAAAAATAATTTACATCACTTGCATATCATTTATCTAATCTCAAAATACCCATTAACTAACCATTCTACTTCCAATATGTTTTTCTCAATCTCCAATATGATTTTTTATTTTTTCCATCAATTTATACATGAAGAGTAAAAATTAGTACTTATGTTCTTAAGTAAACCTTTAAGATCACCAAATAACTTCTAACTCATCATTTGACATCAATACTCCTAACGTTCCAATATTTCTTAATATCTAGATTACTAATACACTTTGTCTCCAAAATTTCACCATACAAATCCATTCTTTGCCCGAATATTAAGTGATTGTTCTTCACTTGGATTTAGTATCCTTCTATATTATCCAGTTTACTTCTCATCCAAAGATTTTATTTGATTATATACTTTTATCTCTTAGTTCATAAATCAATCATTACATCCTCCAAACAACTATATGATGTACTCTAAAAATATCAATCCAACTCATTAATATTATTTGACCATTATACTATCTCTAATTATCACCATTTCGATTAAAACTTCCTTAGGACATATTCATTCTATATTTCTTCAACTAACAACTAGAAACCTCAAATCATGGAACTTAATATTTCTCATTCCTAATTCTAAAGATCAATCCTCACATTGCTCTATTATTTCATGTGACATTAACATCTACACATCTGCTAGTTAGTTTTATCACCCCTGTTAGACACCGTAGATAATCCACAACTTTTATTTATTCATCATACTATTCTAATTGTCTTCCAAAACTGGAATTACTTTTTATGTAATAATTTATATCTTCATATAGATTTTCTTTAAGTATCATCCCAAAATTCATCATTATAGATTAGTGTAGATGTCATCATTATTCACCATTTATGATTCGCCCATATCTTATAACTCACTAAGATCACATTTCCTTCTAGTAATTATTGTTCCACCTGTACATTCATATCTTTATAATTTTAACTATTCTCTAATTTATGCTGGTTATCTCAATACTTTTCGTCTATTCTTCAACATCTTCTTTTTCACTTACTTTCATTCTTCAACATGGTCTCCCCCACTTACTTTCATTCTTTTCATGTCTCTCGGTTATACTACCAATTCTCTCTAGTCAATTCTAGTCATCCATCTTTTTTCCTTAAAACCTTTGCCTGCTCAGTACCTTTAATATTATCAGCTTTTCTCAATAGTATCATTTACTTTTCTCTTAATTCATTAGTCATATTCTTTACCTTTTTGACCATTCTTTCTCTTACTGATATATGTTACATCAATTTTACTATACATCTATAATTCACTAGTCATGTTCTTTACCTTTCTGACCATTCTTTCTCTCACTGATATATGTTACCTCAATTTTACTATAATCCTCATTAAATACGTCTATAATCACAATATAAGAATTTTCTCCACTCTTACACAAACTTTCGATTTAGTGATTAGATTCTTCTCTACTTTCCTTGGCAATTACAACTATGCACTTCAAACTTATATATAAACTAATCTCCATCCTATAGATTAAACTCCAATTCCTAAAAGTATGTTTATATACAACTATTCCAGCATATATTCAACATACTCATAACATACAGATGCCGTGATCCAGGGATTCATGAAAAACTTACACCAACACCTGATTATATTAATCTATTGGTTATCTGTGTCTCACTTTAATACTGGTGCTTACCTTAAATGACTTGACTTTTCTATGTCTCATGATCTTTTATCTTATTCAAACCTTGCTCAAGGTCTTTGCCTTATTGACCACAACGGAAAAAAATTGGTCAAATCCATCAAATTCACATGATGCTGAATCTTATGTTCTAATACTGTATTAAACCTGCTCACTAAGTTCACATCGCTTCCTTATAATTATTATTCTACATGAACCTTATACCTTTCATAAGATCTAATGATTCTCTTATCTATATTAGTCAGTCTCAAATGCTTTTCATCTATTCTTCCATAATGATTCTTCTCATTTAACTATCTATAGGTTTATGTCCATTAAGCCACCAATCACATTTTACACTACCATCCTGTATCCAAATTCTCATGCATCTTAATTATGTCACTAAATCCTTGCATTCCACTCTGAATATCCATCTTTTTATCTTAAACCAAACTTTCTATTCAAACTCTATAGTAACTTCATTTTCCTGCATTGTCTTTGTATCATGTATACCACACTTCTTACAATTTTTGAAAATTAAATCTCTAAAATTCCATCTCCATTAATGGAATTGTCCTAGGTGATTACTCTAACTATATGCTTCTTTGTGCTTAGCTACCAATTATTTTCTCTCCCAATGAGAAAATAGGAAATATATTCCACCTTCTTATTTTCAAGAATATCTAGGCAGCAAGAATCTTCTTGACCTCTTCCATCCATAGTTGTGCCTTAAGTGACCTCCCAAGCATTGATTCAAACTTATAGAATAGATCCACAAACTTGCTCAAATTTAAGACATCAGCATGCTTAGCTCCTTTACCAGCATTACCATTCAATCTCTGTGTTTCTTGTCTCCTGGCATCAGCATTAGCATGAATCACTTGCATGTCATTCCTCGTGTTCTGCTGCTGTTGAGTGACTACTCTCAGAAGAGTATTAACAACCTGCATCAATTGAGCAACATCTACTAGGACCTATTGTCCTACAGGTGGGGCTGGTGGTAGTGGGGGTAAATCCTTAGGCACTGGATTCAAAGTTGGCTGGTTCTCTGGTGATTGTTCCTCAACAGTCTTGGAGGAACAAACATCAAGAGCTCTTCTTCTTAGAGACATTCTAACATAATCAAACACACTACATAAGATAAAGGTAAATCCAACTTAAAGATCAAAACCTATATATATCATTACTAGGTAAAATAAAACTAAGCTGTAAGCCCCTAGATTTTTCGGTATATTTAAGTGAATCCTAAGAACCGGAAGTCAAAATGGAACCCTAAAGTTAACCTAATTTTATGATTAGTCTAGTGAATCTAGATTCGATAATCCCTTGTTTTTAAACCCTAAACAACGGAATTGAGATAATTGTGGATAATGGTTTGTAATAGTATAAGAAAGCTTAAAAATATCAGATTTGCAAATTTCTAATGTCTTTCGGATCCGAATGGGATCAGTTTTCGAAAACCGTACCCTAGTAAAACATACAGTAAAAATATTCCAACAACCATTAGACTCGTAAAAATATAAGGTTTTCAAAAATATCAATTCTAGAATTTTTTTATAAGTAAAAATATTAGATATAGGCCGTTTTGCATGTATTTTCTTTACTACCGATATTTTAATTGTCTAGTCTGCTATTCACAGTACTATTTCTACTATTCATTACTATTTCACTATCTCTACTTTATCTTACAACCTACTCTTACACACTACCATGCCTATACCTTACAATTTACCTTCCCCATACAACTTTAATTACATCACACTTTATACATTGCTTCTTTTTATTACAAAACAACAAATTTTAATCAATTTTCCTCCTCTTTCTCCATGCTTGTTGTCCACACTCTCTCTCTCCTCATACTCAATTTATTTTTTTTTCAATTTATTTAATTACATCTAATTTCTACTCCAAAACTCTATAAATACCCCTTCTCTTCTTCATTCTTTCACACAACTCATTTCACTACTAAAACTCTACCAAAATCACTCCATAAACTCGTCTCTCATTCTTTCCAAAATTCTCTCTTCTCTCAACACATTTCCCACATATTATTACAACCACTTCTTTTCCTCTTCAACATATGCATAACCTTAGGTAAAACTCCTTACCTATACTTATCATGTTCATATAACTTAGCATGAGCTTAGCGTATATTTCTTAGACTCATGAGAGTTAAAGAAGCAACAATATGTTCATGTTTATATTTTCCATTATGTTATTATTGTCATATTATTGTTGTTATTTTGCTAACTTCTTATTTATATCTAACTAAATATATTTATGTACCTATATATATATATTATATATATATCCTTTAGAGCATATAAACTCACTTGTTATTTATTTATTTTCATGCTTTGCATTTTATTTACTTATTTCATGCTATTTTAAGACTATTCTTTCCAGACTTAGACTTGTCGTCACCAAGTCAAAATAATTTTTTTTTTCTTTTTGGGACTAGTCTATTCTTAGTCTTGGGATGCCTTGATGAAGCTAAGGCTCCCAATACTTGACCTTAATATTACGCTCTTATTTATTCTTATATATATATATATATATATATATCTTATTTATTATTTAATATTGTCATATTTCTCATATCTACATATTCATGCATAAACATGTTGATATTGTCTCAACAAAAATAAGAGGAGTTTTCTTAAATAAAGAAAGATAGGAACTCTCTTCAAAAATAAATCTTTGTGATCTAGGAAATGAGTTTTTCCAAAAGAACTTAACGTTTCATCTTAACGAACCATTTTCTAAAATTTAGATAAGTTCATCACAAGTTTTTAATAAAACTATATGAGATTTCATCAAAGAATACATAAAGTAGAATTTTTACATACTCTCTTTTCAAACCAATGAAATAAGAAAGTTTATTTAAAACTTAATATTACTAATTTTTTGTTTAACAAAGGTACTCTTAAACTCATTTGTAAAGTTTTCATCAACACTCTAAGATACTAAGGTTTAGATAAGTTTTTCAAAATCATCAAAGAATAAAGATGAGTCTTACTTAGGAAATAAAATCAGTAAATAACTTAGAAGAACATTATTATTTTAAAGGGGAACTAACTATCAAGCAAACAAACATGACTACCTTAGAGTCTATATATATATATATATATTATATATATATTCAAAGGATTTTTCAACTGTACAAATATCTATATTTTTGTACAAGAATTTTTTGGATGAAGAAAAGTTAGAAAAATTGTGTTTTGAAAGCTGAGATTTTCGTAACAGATCTGTACCCCGCTTTTTTGAGACCTAAATGACTTTTGTCATGAAAATAATATTAGAAATATATAGATCTTTTCAAGTAGATAGAAAACAGTATATAATATGTGAAATTCTGAGTTAAAATGAGCAAGTTATGGCCGTTGTAAGTTGAAATTTCCATTAATATGAATTTTGACGAATTCAATAAGATAGAGTTAGAAAATTTAAGTAGATCTTGGATGAAATACTCATTTCGGGTATTTCTTTTGTTTAGGTAACGAGGAGCAAGATCTTATCTTTCCCGAGTATTACTTCGATTAATAAAAGATCGCTATGGACGAGTGAGTTTCCTTTACGTTTTATGTATTCGCGCACGTGCTTGTAGAATAGAGCACTAGATGTTAGGAAAAGATAAAAATTGATATGCATGTGGGTTAGCATGGGAGTTATGTATGTGAATTGCTACGTGTGATCAATGAACGATAAGAATATCGGAGTCCGATTTGTTGATTGTTATAATTGTTTCTATATATATTGCTATGTGTGCATATTGATTGATCATCTTAAATGAATTAATGTCGAATTGGAATCCCCATAAACTAAATTGCTCATGCATATCACTTAGAATATCATTTCGCATTTTTGCTACTATTCCTCAGCATGAGACCGGAAAGGTAAGCTGGCTAGCTACATATTGAGGAATTAGGACATTCGAAGAATACGACCTCAAGTTATAGCCTAGCCGGATCGATCGCTTTGGGTAAGAAAAGCCCGGGGATTAACAGTATGGTTCGTTGGAACCCCAAGACGTGTGCAAAATTTTAGGGAGGTCGATTGGGGTCCAGTTCAAATCATTCCCTAATTACCGATGGAAGGGTAAATCCATCATACATACAAAACTGGATAGTCGTATGTATTGTTTGATCATATGGTTATTGCATTTCATATTCTTGTTTAAAAACCTGGTTAAATACTTGTTATGAGTACTTTTGGGTAAGGAATATCGCACTAAGCTAGTATGTTTATTCTCAATAGACTTTTGATGTTGTAGGATCCTTGTTTCGTACCTGAGACCACCTTGATCATCCGGGTAGAATATATGTTTTGGGAAGCTTTTGGAGGAATTTTGTTTTGAAGTCTTAGATTAGATTTCTTCTAAAATCTTCTAGCTTTAGTTATTTGCCTTAGTGAGATTTTGTTACTATGGAGACTTATCGGGGGAATGCCCCGTAGAAGTTGTAAGACTTTATATTTCAATGAAATATATGAAGTATCATTTTGAATGTTCCGCTACCAATATCTTAAAATATATAACTCCACTGGTCTCCCTTTGTTGTGAACGTACACCTTGTACTGATATGAAAGCTTCCAAGTGACTTGGATAGTCATTCTCAAGTTTTAATATTGTGTATGGCGGGCTATCATGTTTAAGGTATCCGTTGGGGCGTGACATAAGCTAGATAAGCAACATCTATTATTGCTACCCTGCTCATCAATGCTCATCGTCTTAAGAAGTTCATAACCTATAGCTATTAAGGTCAAAACCTATAGCTCTAATACCTAATAAGTTGTAATGTCCTAAATTAATGGCATTATAACTCGCCATGTGTTCTTCTTTTATTAAAACATGTCAAGGCTATAAAATACTAAACCACAATCATACCAAAATATCATCACCAAAACTCACTCATAGATTACTTTAAAACATCACATAATATAATCCTTCTGGAAATCATAAACTATTATAAATCTAAAACTACATGTCATCAAACCAAATAAAACCTAACAAACTAGTCTCATAAAGTTTCCAATAACTAATAACATAAAAATAAACTCCATATAGTCTTCCCTATCTCTCCTATTTCCAATACTCAAGATCTATTGGTCCTTAGCTAGATAGTCAAGTCCCCATGATCTATATACAGATCATACTTGGACAAGTCATAAATAACATCATCTTCACCTATACCTAAAAAATAAAGGAATTAGCCAAAACACCCAGTACGCCATACTACATCCAAATACACATGAACATGCAACATACAAATTTCACATACAACCCTAAAACTAATGCAGCAAACACAGATTATTATCTTTACTTAGCTAACAACTAATACAGTTTAGAACCATTTGCAACTAGTCCTAAACCCAGAGTAACTCATAACCTTGATAAACAAGCCTTTATATAAAATACTTTTATATACATATATTGATGTTGGATACTTCTTACACATTGTTATGTACCATCGTAAAGCTTGACACGACTCTTAATCTACCGGAATCATCTCTAAGTGCAACTCCACTAGCGACGACGACTCACAAGGATCATCAAGGAGCCTCGTTAGTATCATGCTCTGCATGGTCTTTACTAACCAAAGCGAAATACAAGCAACACATTTTTCAATTATAATTCGGATATAATTTAGTCAATTTATTTTTCTAATCCTATACGACAAAGAACAAGCAAAGTAAGGTCGTATCTGGATTGACTTTCCAAACTCTAATATCAACAAATCCTTTGAAAAGACTATAAACCCTAACTTCACCATAACACTAATCATCAACATGTATTAAATCAAAATCCAATTTCACATTCATAATTAA
Source organism: Combretum micranthum (assembly GCA_024138025.1). Classification (NCBI taxonomy): domain Eukaryota; kingdom Viridiplantae; phylum Streptophyta; class Magnoliopsida; order Myrtales; family Combretaceae; genus Combretum; species Combretum micranthum. The sequence continues at coordinate 2,097,264 of JAMXBD010000077.1, forward strand.
ACTCTAACCCTAAAATCTACAATTTCAAAATATCAGATTTACAATATTCGATCTACACACTTGTCTTATAGGATCACTAGACAACGAAACCCTAAAACGCAGATTTCTCCAAAACTCCTAAAAACCCTAAAATTCTAAATCAACAACAATTGAACTATAAAAAAGATTCCTTTTTTCAAAATAAGAAAGATTAAATGGATTCATACTTACCTAAAGATTTGGATCTCACGCCTTCTTGACTATAGAACCAAATCACCGATTACACCTTAGGGTTTTCTCTATAATTCACCAAGTCTCTAGAATATAAATAGCAAATAAGAAAAGACTATTTCTTTAATACCACAAGGACAAGATAGATTTATACCTTACCTAGGATGAGATTTCCAATCTTCCTTGATTACCAAGAACTCACAATCCAACATCACCTAGGGTTTGTTTCCAATGAAACCATCTCCAATAACTTGATTCCTCAAAAAACCAAAATGAAAACAACCTTTAGAAACCAAGATCCAATTAAAACTCAACCTAAAAGAGATTGAAAGGTATTTTTACCTAGAAATTTGCCTCAAATTGAGCTATGAAGAGAGAAGTAAAGAACTTAGGTATTTATATGACACTTAGGAAACCTTAGCACAAAAATAGTTGTTTTTTTCGTAGAAATATAGGTTGGAATTAAAGCTGCCAACTCAGGGATGGCTTAAACTTAAATAAAGGAACAGAACCTCATAAGCTGGCATAAAAGCTGGCGGCCTTCACTTCCTACGCTGGCAGCCATAACACCTAAGCTAGCGGATTATAGTCGGCCTAAGTCCTCCCTATCATGTTCTTCACGAACAACTTTCTCGGGTTCAATTTCAACTGTCAAAAGACACAATTACCCTCTTAAACAATAATATTTTACATTACTACCCTTCACTATGATTTATTTATTTGTATATTACAAAAAGTAGAAGTGATATATTTGTCATTGAAACACCATTTACAGGTACATCCTAGGTAAAAGGACTTTACTTTGAATGTCTCCTCATCACTAAGTTTTGACCCATGCACTTACCATCTACATTCATTAACACAATGGATAGATACTTTCCTCAGATGCTTTAAGGCATATTAGAAGCCTATACCAATATTAGATGCGTATGTAAGAAGTCATTGCCTAAATGTTTTCACATTAGGAAATTTCATCCCTAGAATAATGCTAGGCTGCTTCCCATCAACTTCTGCATTGTGCCCAACAAGTCTATCCATTTCTAGATCATCCTCTGAATCAGCTAAACTATGTAAATCATCATCAAGTTCATCTTACTTCTAGTTACCATGCTTAATTAATAATTAACCAATCTCTGGTACCCTATTGTCATCATCTTCATTGCCACTTGGAATTGCAAAGTCATCTTAAGTTTCCTCATCATTCGTGTCACAACCATAGTCATCATCAGTGGCAATATTCTGCGTGATAGGCATATCACAAGGCTCACATCCAACCCTAGGCCTTACCTCCTCCATAGGCAATGCATGTAGAGTGGGTGGGTTTAAAACATCCTCTACCAGTGGTTATTTATCTACATACAATCTGAATGTGTAAACTCCTAGAGAATGGTGTATTTTTAACATTATGATGTCAACATCATTTTGAAGGAGCCTTAGTCCACTGTGTAAAGATTGGTTAGGTATTGCATAACATATGGATGAACTTATTGAGTCACATATGTCATCAAGAATATCTTCAATCTCAAGATAACCTAGTACATTAGGGTCAACATCCCTTCTTACTTCAATCGAGGCTCCCTTATGCGACCAAATCACTCTTTTGACAAATATTCCACCATAGTGAGCCTATAGATTGACTATATGTGGAATCACCATGCTTGTTGATATTGAAGAACCTATCATTTAGCAACATGTTTTGTTAAAGAAAATAGTTAAAATGTACGACATCGTTAAAAGGACAAAATATCTTACATTATCAAAACAAATGGTAAAATGATTTCTAAGAATAGAAAAAGTGTGAAATACCTTGGAAAACATAAACAAACTCCAGAGCACCATTGACTTCCAAAGTAGAGTAGACAACAACTAAACTTTAGCTCCACCACCCATATTCACTGTCATAAAGCTAATTAAAGATTTGCTTCTAAACATTATCAGCACATATACCAATTTTGTGCTTCAAACAACAATATTCAAGGCTTAAATAAGGTCATTCACCAAAAAAGCAATGATCTTTACAACTAAAAAATACCTCAAAAATACTAAACAAGTTGCCTTATTTCTATTCAAATACATCATAGAGAAACTAACTTGAGACTACGTTCATTTTTAGTTTAATATATTCTTTGCACTCTAAAATGAAATAATACGAGATTTCGATAATGAAACAAATAAAGAAGAAGCCTATTACCTTGAGGATGTACAAAGGAGACGATATTGACTTCACTTGCAAGGCGATGCTTCTTCAACATCGTGTTTATGTGCGCCGAGGATGTTGGAAGGGTTAAGGTTTTCTTACAAAAATATTAGATTTAGGTATTTTGGAGAGATTTATGTGATTGGAATTTCTTGAGTGTCTTCAACTATGGAGATCCATGGATGCATTAGGGTTTTTGGTAATGGAGTGAAAGGGTATATTTTAGCGATAGGATGAAAAAGATGACTAATGCTTAACAGTTTTTTTTTTCTTTTTGTTTTTTATTTTGAAGGCACGTGAAGCCCACGTGATGGACATAATTTTTTTTTACAGGACAAAACAGAATACATGTTAGCTCTTTGTTAAAAAAAATTACATAAGTCTCGTAATTATAAAAATAGCGAAAGCACAAGTCACTTATTTGTAATTTTTCCAATAAAATAACATCATGAAATCATCTTTATGGTAATTTTATTTGCAGAAATGAAAAATCTAAATAATATATTTTGATAACTTTGATAAGGAAATTTTATGAAAAAAAAGGAAAGAAAAACCTTCGTTAGCGCGATTCTTGTGAATAGATGCATTTTTTACCTTAAAAAATTATCAAACTGCATGGTCATTTGTCACGGACCAAACTCAAATCATTATTATTTTCCATTTATTTCTTTTACATATTACGTATCTCATAACTCCATATAGCAAAAAAATATCATTTCAAAGTTACCTCTTGCGAACTAGTAAATTTATGCTCCATTTATGCTTCATTCTATATGGAACAAATTTGTACGCCATATATATGTCTTTTTTTTTTTTTTTCCATTTCAATAAATAGATGGGATTTGATATTTGAAGGGTATTTACACCAATCATATTTAATATGGTCATATTTGCCATTATTTAGAGTGGTATGATGGATTGCACTTGGGTTATGGATTTCAAATTTGTAAAGGAAAGAAAAAAAAAAAGGATAAATGAGGTCTACTATGCTTGGTCTTCTCCATGATTTTATCTTATTAATATCGAAAGGACGTATATATGTGTACATAGACATCTTCCCAAGTTAGGCCAAAACCAACCATGCGGAGTTCACCTATGGAACCACCTCGGTAAGATAGGTTTGACATGTCGAGCTGTCTCATAGACTCGGTGGGTCCTTAAGGGTCCTCAATGAAAAAATTAACATGAAGTTATTATTATTAAAATTTTTAATACATTGTTGATAATAACACATGTCATAAATACAATTCAAGACTGACATGTCTCATGCTTTATATAGAGTTCTACTAAAAGAAGTATCACATATCTAAACAGTCTGAGACTTCTTTTTCTTTCGTAAACTCTACTCTTTTAGAGTATTACTCTAATCCCATATTGCTAATATTTCAACTCAATATGAATGTGCTTGTATATAGATAATCGCACATATTTAATTGTGTTAATTGAATATGGGTGAACGAGAAGTATATTCTTAGGCCCATATTATATACTTAAAGATCAAAATTTTATTATTTTAATTTTTAAAAGAAATTATTTCTTTAATTTTTTTTTTATTTTTTGTTTAGCAAGAGGATGGGTCGGATTATCTTGACCTGTTCAGGACCCGATGGGTCTATAGGTGGAATGTGATCTCCCTTCAACATGGGGCAATTACTGGTCTAACAAATTTGGACCCAAGCTTGGTGGGTCTAGGCTAGGTCTTGACCTAACTCAGCCTAAGAGATGTCTAGATTTACAAATTTGTTTTGTATGGAAGAAAACATACGTAGAGCACAAATTTACTGGTTTCCAAATCGTAACTTTTGTAAGGTTATATCTTTCCACACATATGAAGTTACAAGATAGGTAATATGTCAAATATATATACTTATTGAATTGAGTTTACTATAGCCTTTGTCCAAATGACTATGCGATTTGATGATTGTTTTTTCCTAAGGTAAAAAAGACACGTTTTCATGGAGTACTAGGTAGAAGGAGGAGGAGGAGGAGGTCCAGATACCAATTATAAATTAAGAAATTTTAATTTTCAATTCGAAGTCAAAAATTAAATTCATGGCCTAAAATTTTGATAAATTACCATTTTACCTTTAATCAAGAACAAAGGAAATTTAAAATTGAAAATTTGTTAAAATGTTAGTTAGTGAGTAATTAAATCATAACCTAAACTAGATAAGTTATGCATATGGAAAGTGTAACTCTCCCAATTTTGCCACATGGTAAAATCCAAAACCAGACGATTGATTAGAGTTGGAACAAAGTTGCAACAAGTTTCAAAGCAAAGATCAATTCTGAAAGAATTACATTAAACTCACATTCACTCCAAAATAATAAAAGGGACAAAAACGAAACAAATTGGACAATCAGTCTCACCCATATACGTAGAACCTTTTGCTTCCCCCCTTTGTGCAATTTCAATATCTACTTTATGAAGTCCTGTTACAATGACCAGTTTGATCAGTTCAACGGAAACAAAAGAGCATAACTCAATCTCCATCCTTACAGCCTAGCATCTTAAAATTCTAAGATTGAGCTGTTTTCTTCAACTTCCAGTCCCAACAAGATGTAGTAAACCAATGTAATTGGTAAAGCTATTAGCATCCGAATATGACCCTGCAGAATCAGATTCAGAACAACACTAGGTAAATATGATAGACCTTCCTAACCGAAACAATTAAGGTGATAAAAGACATCAGCCTTGTGAAAATGAAACTGATTTTCCATGATATTAATGTCTGAAACGGGATGATATTAGAACATTACCGGTGCTAAGTATGTCAGGATGAACATTGTATTCCTTGGCAAAAACAAATGGGACAATACCTTGTGGAAGAGCAGCCTGCAAGTCGTATGAAGAAGATAATTGAGTGCTTTAGGACTAAACCTGGTGTAGGTTACTGATCGAAAGATGGGGAAATTTTTGTATACCTGCACAACTGCAATGTGCAACAGAACTCCTCTTAATCCAACGGCAACTGAAGCAGCTGCCATGACAGCAGGACCCGTGACAAACCGCACTGCCATGGTAAAGGCAGCCACTGAGTTTCCACAAGCAATGATCCTTGGTTGCAATGCCATAAACAGGCCTGGAAAAGAAGCCAAAGCTAAAAAATTGAGTTTCTGATGCGGTCCGATTTTGCATGCTAGAAAGAAATTAGTTACCAAAATTACTTACCAAGACTGAACATGGCCATCCAAGACCTGCATCAGATAGTATAGAAATGGAACGAGCAACTATTGCAGGCATAACTACATTCCATCTGAAAAATCATTCATAGAGAACTCATCAACAAACCAGGAAAACATTAAGTAACAAAAATGAGCCATAGAATGAAAATCAGGATTAGTGATCCATACTTGAATGATATCAAAGACCAGGATAAGCCAAAGAGGCTTGAATAAGTGTTGGGATTCCTGATTAGTTTTCTCCACACCATAATCAGGATGAGTCTGGTCATCACACTAGCTGGTGGCATGGACACCGGTTTCAACTCAACGTTTGTAGCAGCCTTAGGGATTAAGTACTTTTGTGGAGCTTGGAATGCAATTTGGAAGCAGTTGGCCCTTCCTGGTCAACAGCATGTGTGTTTCCAAAACTAAATTCATCTCGGCTGTAGTTGTCATAATCTGAAGTCAAAGGGAGGTTACCCAATAGATCTTAGCAAAAGCACAAAAGCATACATTAAACTGTTGGTATGCAACAACCAGCATGCAGTATAAAGCTTGGTAAGTATCAATAGGAACAGACCTAATTTGGATGCCAACAAAACGTTTAAAACTGGAAAGAGAATAAATCAATACACCCCGTTTATTAGATGAGTGTTTAGGATTTCAAACCTTTGTGTTGAGCAACCCCATCAAGCTCATTCTCATTATCTCCACCCCCTCTGAAGACGTGTATTGCTCCTGGTGATACGGGTGAAGGACTGGAATTCCAAACAAACATGTGAAGTTCCCTGTTTCCATCTGTACCATTTACTTTTTTCTTAGCCCCTTGTGCTGAAAGAGGGCTCAAACCCACAGAATTCGGTGGGGCAGGGTACACTCCATTCACTTTTGGTGTGTTTCCATACACTCCAATTCCATTCTCCTCATCGAAATTATTGTTTCCAAAACTTGATTGCCTTGGACTCGCATTATTTATGTTCCTTCCATTTACCATAGCATAAAACTCATTGTAATTGAAACTCGAACCCCTTGGTGTTGGGTTCCTTGATGATTGTAGGGAGTAAATCTCCACATTGGATAGATTTGAGGGCCTAGGAGTGATTGGAAAACCCATATTCGGGCCAAATGATCGACGGGAGAATACCTCAGACCGTGAACTTGTTGATTTCCTAACAACAACATGAAGCCTACCATCTTGGCCAACCTCAGCATCAGTTTCTAAAGGCTCTTTTCCATCCAAGGAAATGACATCAGAGTCAACCTTAAATGAAACAATCGAACCGCCATTTTCGGGAAACCTCTCACCAATCAACATCCTAGCTCCTCTATACTCAAACAAGAAAAGCATTAAAGTATACCATATTATGCATTGAAGCACAACTATTTGCACCATCAAACTCCCCGAAGACCCTCCATACATACCCTTTAACAGGGGAATCCCCATTACTAAAGTATTAGGCAAAGTAGAGAGTGAAAACAAAGTGATGGACCATTCAAGAGAGCCTCTGGAACTAGTCCTAGACCATATAGCCAAAACTATCAAGACTATGATTTTTTGAAGTGTATCTGCAGCTATGAATCTATAATTCATTGCATATGGATTGTTGGATGAAATGAAGTGGAAAGATAGAAGAGGTACAGCGAAGAGAGCAACGAAACGGTTAATGCCAGAGCATTGATCAGGAGTGAATATTTTCCACCATTTCACTGAACCATAAGCTAGGATCATGGCAACATAGAGAGGAACTACAGCAGTAAGGACATGGTAAAAATCTGCTAGTGTTATCATGTTGAAGAGTGGATATGAATGTGAAGGACCCTGATGCAGCTTGAAGAAAAGCAATTAAGTATATGAATGGGAGTCACCTAGTTGTTGCTGGAGGAGAAATAGGGAGCTACACTAGGCTGCACCTCTCTGCACGGATTGGGCTGGCTCATGGAATAATCAATCCACGTGCTGAGTTCAATTTACAACGTGTGGATGTTGCATCTATTTTTCACACTTCGCCGTTAGACCAGTCAAGTATAGAACATCAACCATGTGGAGAAATCCTAGGCTAGGAATTTAGGAGCTGACATCTGACAAAAATCAGCTTATACAGCTTAGGATGAAGAAAGAGTTGGACCTATGGCATTAAGTAGCAGACAGAGAAGTTAGAAAAAGCAGAGAGAACTTTCAAAAGGGCTTTTTCAGGATGGGAAAGAGGAAAAGAGAATAAAGAAGAACACAGTACAAAGATAGGTACATGTAGGTTATGGACAATCTGTTTTTAGGCTTGTGAAACTACTTATACAATAACGTTACGATATCATTACACAGCAAAAGTAAAAAAGAAAAAGAAGATGAAATAGTGCTGCAGAAAGAAGAGAGGAGACACTGAAACACAACACTAAGAGGAGGCAGGCGGGATCTAGAGCGTCACAAAAGGCAAATGGAAATGCAAAGAAAGGAGCAAGACAGAGTGCAGCAGCTCCCTCCAAATGATTCTCTCGACTTTCTGGAAGGCTTTTTATATTTGCAACTGTTGTACCATATTGCCAATTGTTGAATGGACAAACAATGTTGGGAATGATGATGTCTTATCACTAATGAATATATTTAGTACAATCATCATTACCTGTATTATTTAACAGGCTCATTTTAACAAAAGTGTATTAACGGTGCATGTGAAGAATGGGAAATTCAATGTTGTTATATATAATATATATTATCCATATGTAAATTATTTAATTGTGCAAATCAATATTCAATTATAATAGCATTGTTAAAATACTTAATATAGTAACTTTTATAATATTTAATAGTTGATAATGGGTGGGAACCGCATGATATGGGACTGAGAAAAGTTCCTTAGTCTAAAGTATGGAGGACAAATATTGATAAAATTATGAAAAGATTTTTCGTCAAATCTTTTGAATACCGTATTATACAAATTTATTATTCCAATGCTTAATAAACTCCTCTTTAATTACTTGTTAACATAATAGCCCATCGTTGAATGGAATAAAGAGGGAATGAAATTCTAATTCAAAGGGACTGTAATAGAATTGTAATAACTATTACAATATTCACTTGGTGTAAAAAGTAAAACAAGTAATTATTATAATAAAAGGTAAAATATCTATAATGCCCTTTATATTTATTATAGAGGAGGATAATTATATAGGTGTTATTTTCAAGATAGGAGTATTTATGATAAAGTTGAAAAATAGACATTGAATGTCAATTCATGAGTTAGAGACATGAATTGCTATTCGTTATTTTATGTAATAGTAATTCATTATGAATTGTCATTCTTTTTAAGTAACAATGTAATATCAGCTTTACGTCAAAGGAAGGAATTGATGGCAATTCATGCCAACTAAACGGACTGTTTGTTTTATAACCTTGTGATAATAATTATGTTAACCTTCTAATAAACATTGAAAAAGAAATAAATTATTTATAAATATCATGATGTTCATTGCACCACACTATTTTTTCTTTCTTTCTATGGGATGGTTGGCTTTGGGGGTTGTGATAGGACCTATGTACAAGGCCCGACCCACTCTCCTTAGGGTTATTCCTCACTCGTGTTCTCCGCCTCACAATTCAGATCTGACAGATGAGGTTCTAACCTTAGACTAGATATTTCTCCCTACTCTCGTATTTATCTCTCACAACCACTCGTGTTTGTAACCCTAATTTGGTTCTATGATTGCAGGTAGCGTAAAGGATGATGCCTTTTGGCAGTTCGAGTTGCCAAACACTCCTTAGACACTTTGTCTATTTTTAGAGAAGTAACGAGATGCTTTCCCTTTCATTCATTCTTTCTATTTATACATTTTTTTCAGTATTCCAGCTATACCGATCTGGTTATTCTGTTATCACTGTTTGTATGCTTCTATTCTATTACATGTACTGAGCTTATTCTGTTTACACGTATATATTCTGTTACATGAATTGATTACAACAGGATTTTAGTTAATATCTAAAGTGTAAGTTCATTGAGCCACCTGGATTTTCTCCTGATCCTTGTTATGTTTTGATTTTGGGTCGTATCAGGTTGTGTGGAAGGAATTTAGAGAAATATTATCGTAAAGACTAAGTAACTACTCCAAAGAGATTTGTTAGGTATTAAGAATAATACATATACTTTATTTTTGGCTTCTTTATATTCCATATGGTAAATGTATGATTCCAAAATTGTATCAAACCAAAAGAGTGACATTTATAAAAATTTAGAGAAATAATTATTTATTAATTCTTATAAAATTAAACAAAAATAAGGAAAAACAAATCCTCTAAAGCGATTCAAGAGGTATTAAGAATATTAGATGTTTTTATTTTTATATTTTATTTAGTTAATATATGATTTCAAAATATGGAAAACACAAAGGCCCCAAACATAAATATTCCAAAGCAAGTTAATCTAGATAGGCTTTCAGCCAATGCAAGCAGAATAGTGCTTTACTCAATTTTTTTTCCCTTTTTATTCTGCCATAAATGAACTATGAGCATTAAATAATAATCCCAAGTAGGATATATAGATGTTAGAACAGAAAGTTTATTAGAATTTACACTTGGTATATTTAACTCTGTACCAAAAGGAGGGACAGGCAAAGGAAAAAAAAATAAAAAGAAATGCTAAAAGAGTTAGAACCATCAGAATAATAAATCAATGAACTAAAAGCAACCTTAGTTGTAATAATTCTTCCGACATATGATGGTAGGTCCGAGTGAAATGATTACCGGCAAAAACCGAATGCATGAATCTATCTGACACGTAAAGTTATTTCCATACTTCAGAGAATTTATATAATATGAACAATGCTTGAGTGCTTGAATTATTGAATCTAATTAACTAGTTATTTTAAGATGGAATTTAAAAGAGTATCATTTGATTTTTTTTTCTTTTGGCCGACAGGAGAATTAGGGACAAATAGAAAAATAATAGTACTTAAATAAAAAATTACATAAATATCATCACACAAGTTGAACTCATTTTTCAAAGAGCCAAACTTAAATTAAGGTTGTTCATCAAACAAAACCAAAACAAACTAAAATTTGAAGCGCAAAATATGGTTTTTCTATATGTTAGTTTCATGTTTGGTTTAACGAGTGTATAAACGGTTTACTATTTGGTTTAAGGAGTTAAATCAAACCAAACTGTTTGACTTTAATCGAATCATTTGATGTTAAAATAAATATATTAGTTACACCCTTTAGTTTTTGATTCTTTACATTTAAAACCTACATGGTATTTAACCTTACTAACCCTATCAAAATATTATCTTTTTAATTTCACCATCTTTTCCTCTTATCTTAGCTGTTACAGAACAATAAGCCATTCTTGATCAATCCGCTTCCTCCATTACTCTCCAAGAACGCATATTGTAATAGTAAGCCAATTAATCAAGGCTTGATTTATTTTATTCAATCATTTTCTTTTCTTTTTCTTTTTTCTTTGTTTTTCACATATTGACCCATTGAATGGGTAAAAAAATATGTATCGAACATAAAAAGACGAACATGGATTAATATTTAACAAGTTATGTCAAATAAATAGGTAGAAAAAGACAATCAATATGCATGCTAATGGATTTGCAATAGTAGGTTTACGTAATATTAAGCTTACATGAATCCATACAAATATATAAATTGGATATCTTTTTGACTTAATATTTTATTTTGCATGACCAATTTGATGGTGCATGTGCATTATTATTTGCAAACAATGGTAAATTATGTAGCTTAGAAAAATATATATCATCTACCAAAGCCACAAGCAGTTAAAACATTAACCTTTACACTTGTTCTTTTTGCCCTTTTTTTAAAATTTCGTTTCCTAATATATTAAAGTAAAATGGACATATAAAAGTAATTGTAATTCTGTTGATTATCTTCTATTTTCTTGTTTTCAATTACTTTCTTTTTTTTCAATCCCACTACTCAAACTATTTGCTTATGACTTCTTAATTAGCAATTTTTGGATGAAATTTTTAATAGACTATAATATTAATATATTATATTTTGTGGGTTGTCATCATATTAAGAAATGCTAGGACTTGTATTAGTTCATGGTTAATTCAACAAGAAGCATGATTTTGATTATGGCATGCATTTGGAGGTTTCACAATGTATTGCATCATTTGCAATAGATAATATTGAGGATTTGAGGATAATTTAGAAGTTCAAATTAATTAATTTAGTGGAAATTTAAATAAATGCTTAAAAACAGAATGATAAAGATTTTCATGAAATGAATGCAAAGAATCATCTTTCTTAATCTTAATCAGCATTAGAGATTTCTTGAGAAAATAACATGCACCAGTATTATTTGTAGGATAGGATATTATGGATATCACAAGCGAAATTATTATAGATGACTTGAAAGCTTATTTCTTTCTAAGATGTAATGTCATTAGGACGTAATGCTAAGTGACTTTAATACTTGAATAAAATTTCTCAATATGAACAACATTATTTGCTTGACAACTCCAATAGTTAATATTATTAACTAGAATAAAGTAGTTATAAAAGTGGTTTGAAGCAATCCGAACCAAATTGAACCACATTTAAAGTGTTTTGGTTCATAACTTTGAACCGTCTTGAGTGATTCAATTCATTGGGAGCATAAGCTGAACCATTTCAAATGTGGTTATTGAATCAAATCATACCATAAGTTTGATAAGACAAATACTATAAATTTTAATATCTTGAAAATTCGACAAATCTTTGAAATATAATATATATATATATATTATCTTCAATTGGACAAATGTTTGCTTTACATTCTAGCAAGCATCATAATAGACACTTATTGTCTGGATGCTACAGGCATAGCATCCCGACGCTATTCAAGTTAATTCTTGCCGAGAGTAGGGTTGTGCAAATTCTGTCACTACCAGTCGGATGGTAATGATTGGTGTCCGACCGATATATGTTTTTCCTGTAGGGTGTTGAGTATTGTTCAGACGCCATGTGAATATGCTAGCCACCGTTTAGATGGTGCAAACATACTGTTCGACCGGTAATACTTAGAAAACTAGTCATTGCAACATTAATTGTAGACAAAATTTATTGGTCCAAGGCTGAACGGGCAAGTTAAATGAGAAGCTTATTTGTACATGTTTTCTGCGAAATGAAGACTATTTGTTGAGCTTAGAAATTTCTATCAAAGTCTTATACTCTTTCAAATCATTGTATTTGTTTTTAGATCTTAAATTTGCTTTAAATTGAGAGTGACAAAAGTGAGTCATACTCTTGAGTGTTATTTGCAATCATGTAAA